>CP139504.1:416494743-416797611 GCA_021014915.2 Artemisia tridentata subsp. tridentata
CCATACCAACGACACTAAACTTCATTTGTATTTGGTCAGCCAACGTCAAAATGAAAATATGTTTTCCATTTTTTTTTTTTTTTTTTTTTTTTTTGAACGGCGAGTTAGTACAATACTAAGTTAGTTATTCGATTCTATAGTACTTACCCAGAAGGTAGTCCCTGCTAACCTCGAATAATAATTAGTGATTCGATTCCACAGTATATACCCAGAAGGTAGTCCCTGACATCCTCGAATCGACGTATCTATGAGGCAGCACCTCACAGATTTCACCTTGAAGGAAAACCCCCGTGAAGAGACTCGAATCTGTGACCTCTCGCATGTGATAACAACCTCCCCAAGGTCACCCTTGGTGGCCAACTGAACTAGCCAAATATGTTTTCAAGTTATACTGTTATAGATACAAATTACAAACAAAAAACATGCATCGATCAACTTCGTCGATCAGTCGCTCAAATCAGTTTAGACATAAAAATCTTTACGTAACGATACCAACCACTCTAAAGTTCATGGCATGTAATTCAAGAAAAAAAGACGTGTTGCGTGTTTTGATGTTCATCGAGTTTCCCCTCGACTACAACCAAATAAAGCAGATCCGAAAAATTAGAGTAATTAAACCCACTTGAAATCAGTGATAAAAATCGCACGCTGCTGAGGATCTACGAATCAATTAATCACGTTGTCACTTCATAATCATATCAAAACTTACAATCAATGGCTTAAACTCCATAATACGCAAGTGTAGATTAATGAACAGATTTTAACAGGGTTTTAGATCGGTTGGTCGTATGAGTTCGACTACAACCAAATTTATCATTCCCTATCAGAAAAATGCTTATATAACTTCTATAATTTTTGAATATTTGTTAACGTAAGAAAATGTTTCTAAAAAGAATTCACAAGTCCCTTATTTCATTAAAAAGTTTTAAGCAGATAGTTGACAATCTATTTCTTTGACCACTGGGGAATTGGTCAAGTAAGTGGGCTTTCATTCTTAAGTTAATAGACTCGGGTTCGAATCTCATCCTTAGCATTTTACTCTCAGATAGGTACCCAACTCCGCAAAACCGATGGGCTCAATGGAGAGACTTTGTGGATAAGAGCTCAAGAGTCCGAGAGTCTCGGCTCACTCCAGTTGGTGCCCCACTAGGACAGGAGAGTTGCCCGGAGCTATTTCTTGTGGGGTGGAACAACGGCTAGTGCCAAAACAGGGTGTCCCCGCTAATCTAGACCTTTTGTGGACAATCTATTTCTTTGTGGGGTACGTAATTAGTACAATTACTAATTTTAAAGCTAAGATGAATTAGTGATCAAATTTCATAACTAAAACCATGAGAAAACGATCTCTCCTACATGCGAGTAAATAATTGATAAAATGCTTACACGACAATGTCAAAACTCAAAACACATTATAAGAAATTCAAAATAGATCACCTCAAGTAAATAAGCAGGGGATTAAATTCACTCTTGTTTACCTTTTTTTTAGTTATTATTATTATTATTTTATTTTTATTATTATTTATTTTCAATTAGTCAAAAGGTTTTACGATATATTATACAATATATTTAATAGCCAGTTTTTGGTCTACAGTGAATTACAGTTGTATCAACAGTGTTTTTGTGAGTGCCGCTACTGTGCACTTTTTACTGTAGATACTGTAGCATGTACTGTCGTTTTTTTTTTTTTTTTTTTTTAAAACAAATCCAAAACCAACCTATCGGATCTAATCTAACTGAATGAATACAACCATATCGAATTAAAATGAATCCAAAACAAATAATAATACAACCAAATCGAATAATAAATAATCAAACCGAATAAAATAAATTTAAATTGAGACTAAAAATGATGCTGTAAACTCCTAATTCCGGTACTGCCGTGCCGTGACTCAAAGAGTCACGATCAAAGCGTCATACGAGCTCGAAGCTCTTCGGCTTCAATCACCAGGACCAACTAGGTCTATTTGTTACACAAAACTCCACAACTCAGCTACAAAATAAATCATAAATTAGAACCGTACGGAACAGGTAAAAATATAATCGACTCACCCCGAGTCAACACGAGTTGACTCGTTGAGTTACCCTGACTCAGACTGAGTCAAGGGTTATGTGGCCAAATAAAAACAGATTCACACGATTTATAATTAGATCGAAAGGTTTTATAACCTTTTATTAAATAAAAGTGAAATACGAAAATAGGGTTTCGTTTAAAATGAAAATAAGAAAAAGATGAGGCGCGTGAGTTACCTTATAGAAGAGAGGGGTGGTAGGGAAACTACGGTGAAAGAACGACGGCTGATAGTGGTGGCGGTGTGGCGGTTCGTGGTGCTATACTCCTCGGATGGAACTGAAAATCTCCAGAAATGATGAGCGCAAGCTGATCTATCGAATGATATAAGAAGTTGAGTTTGCCGAAAAATTTTCCGGCACGGTGGTCGCCGGCGGTGGGTGGTGGTTGCCGGAGTTTTGGCCGGAGAGGGGAGAGGGAAGGGAGAGTATGTGTGAGAGTGAGAGAGAGAGAAGAAATGAATAAAAAAAAAAAAAAAAAAAAAAAAACAGCCCTTTTATACGCAAGGAGGGGTAAACCTGGGCAATTGCAAAGTTGAAGGGGTGCGGGGTAATAAATGGGCGGGGGTAGGAACTGTCAATGTAGTAATACTTTTGCTTTAAGCATTGTGGGGCCCATTCGAGGTATCAAACGGACTCGAAAAATTATAAAACTTGCGCCATTGTTTCCGAAATAATTTTTCTGATAGAAACGAGTATAAATATGCATAACTTTCCAAAATCAATTTATTTGGCAAATTCGATTCGTTTCGCGTTTTCTAGTTTGTGCTGACGTAATAAGGGACTAAGGTTCACGTTTCTCAAGATATCTCACGTTTCCCAAGTTCAAATAAATTCAGAAAAAGTTCAACTACCATTTGCACTCACCATATAAACCATAATAAGTTATAATTTTATTTTATATCAACATAAACATCTACCAAATCCCAGCTAAACTGGAACTTCCATACACTAAAAATATATACCATACCGTAATTACATAATTGTAACATAACTAACTGCAACACTACCATTTTTACATCCCAAGATGACACCAAAGCTACTACATTCAAACGCATTTAACATACAAAAGCCACACACACATACAACGTTATTTAAATTTCCTAAGTTTCTTTATGATCTTAGATTTCTCACCAACACGCAAAGCAGCAGCGTAGCTCTTCTGAATCAACCAACCAATTTCATCAAAATCCTGTCGCTCCGCAGCCTTTAGATCCTCCAAACACTCATCGACAACAGGATCACCCCCAAACTTCTTTAACTCAAGGATAATTCCATGCATGGGCTAAATACGAGTCTTCACTTCTTCGATCCTTTCATTATAGTCCTTCTCATCACATCTGTAAGCGTTCTTCTCGCGCCAAAAAATAGCCTCCAGAACTCTCTCAATTCGCCTATCACCAATTTGCTTTCCAATCATTAGCAATTTCTCAAACCTAGGAGCCATTACGTATAAATAAAAACACCAGCGAGCGGCTAGAGCAGTTTGAGCCAAGGAGCAAGAAACCCTAATTTTTCGATACAATTTATCCCCAAATTATTTATCTTACTAAAACTCTATAAATGATACTTAACACCACCAAATGGGCCAAACAAAAGCCCAAAAAAAATAAAGCCCAAAAACTATATATACACACATACATAAAAACAAAAACATAAAACAATATACAACTTTTATAAACTCAAAATTTACACTTTTTCCACACTATTCTTATAAAAATATACACATTTACAAAAATAAAAACATAAACCACAAAATAAAAATGTCCAACAACTATTATCAGACAAATTAAGTTGTCGTGACTAAGGCTTTCTTAATAAAAAGTCAAAATAACCGTAAACAAATAAAACCTTTACACAATAAACGTTATAAACCAACAAACATAAAATTATTATACAAACTCACCCGCCGCAACGTGCGGGCTTCAAAACTCGTTATATATTATATATATATATAAGGCAGCAGACGACTGTAGCAAACACTGTTCATGCTACAGTGTTTGCTACAGTGATTTTTTTTTTAGTTTAGATTAAACACAACATTCCGTAGCAACGCGCGGGTGCCCCACCTCGTTTTCATCTAACGTCAAACTCATGATACATATATGTTAAGCAACTATTTAACAAGAAAAAGTCAAATTAACTGAAAATAACACCTCAGTTACTCAAATCAATTTAGTTTTTGGGTAAAATTTCCAAAAGCTTACGTACATAATGAAAGCTTGGATGATACCGGAAATAGGGTGAAAGCTGAAAACACGCAATATACTTATTCAAAACACATAATGTACGCAAGGAACTTTCAAAATTGTCATTGTACGCAATTTACTTTCAAATTTGGTGCAATGTACGTAATATGACCTGGAACCAGCAGGTTACCAGGTTTCAAACTTTGAAAATTGACAGGAATGGTCCATGTGGCTTGCGTTGACTTTCACCGGTCATCCCTTGACTTTTTTATCACTTAGAAAAGTTACAGTAATGGTCCTTATGGTCCCTGTGGCTTACATTTTCGTCCGTTTTTTTACGTTTTCCTCCATTTTTTTAATTTTTTCGTCCGTTTTTATACGTTTTCGTTCGTTTTTATACATCATCATCCGTTTTTTAACGTTTTCGTCCGTTTTTTTACGTTTTCGTTCGTTTTTATACATCTTCATCCGTTTTTTAGCGTTTTCGTCCGTTTTTTTTACGTTTTCGTCCGTTTTTATACGTTTTCGTTCGTTTTTATACATTTTCATCCGTTTTTATCCGTTTTCGTCCGTTTTTATACGTTTTCGTCCATTTTTTTTTATGTTTTCGTCCGTTTTTATACGTTTTCGTCCCTTTTTTTATGTTTTCGTCTGATTTTATACGTTTTCGTTCGTTTTTATACATTCTTATCCGTTTTCGTCCGTAATTACACCTTTTCTTCCGTTTTTGAAAGTTTTCGTCCATTTTTATACGTTTTCGTTCGTTTTTATACATTTTTATCCGTTTTCGTCGGTAATTACATGTTTTCGTCCCTTTTTTTTATGTTTTCGTCCGTAATTATATGTTTTTGAACGTTTTCGTCCATTTTTTATGTTTTTGTTCATTTTTATACGTTTTCGTTCGTTTTTATACATTTTTATCCGTTTTCGTCCGTAATTACACGTTTTCGTCCGTTTTTGGACGTTTTCGTCCGTTTTTATACGTTTTCGTCCGTGTTTTTAACGTTTTCGTCCATTTTTATACGTTTTTGTTCGTTTTTATACATTCTTATCCGTTTTCATCGGTAATTACACGTTTTCATATGTTTTTTTACGTTTTCGTCCGTTTCTGAACGTTTTCGTTCTTTTTTTTACGTTTTCGCCCATTTTTTTTATGTTTTTGCCCGTTTTTATACATTTCCGTCCGTTTTTGTCCGTATTTTTACGTTTTCGTCCATTTTTTACGATTTCTTCCGTTTTTATATATTTTCGTTCGTTTTTATACATCTTCATCCGTTTTTGAACATTTTCATCCGTTTTTATACGTTAAAAAACGTATAAAAACAGACGAAAACATATAAAAACGGACGAAAATGTATAAAAACGGACGAAAACGGATAAAAACGGATGAAAATGTATAAAAATGAACGAAAACGTATAAAAACGGACGAAAACGTTAAAAAACGGATGAAGATGTATAAAAACGAACGAAAACTTAAAAAAACGGACGAAAACGTTAAAAAAAGGATGATGATGTATAAAAACAAACGAAAACGTATAAAAACGAACGAAAAATTAAAAAAATGGACGAAAACGTATAAAAACGGACGAAACATTCAAAAACGGACGAAAAGGTGTAATTACGGACGAAAACGGATAAAAATGTATAAAAACGAACGAAAACATAAAAAAACGGACGAAAACGTATAAAAACGGACGAAAACGGATAAAAACGGACGAAAACGTATAAAAACGAACGAAAACATAAAAAAATGGACGAAAACGTATAAAAACGGACGAAAACGGATAAAAACGGATGAAAATGTATAAAAATGAACGAAAACGTAAAAAAACAGACGAAAACGTAAAAAAACGGACGAAAACATAAAAAAACGGACGAAAATGTTAAAAAACGGATGATGATGTATAAAAACGAACGAAAACGTAAAAAAAGGACAAAAACGTTAAAAAACGGATGATGATGTATAAAAACGAACGAAAACGTACAAAAACGGACGAAAAATTAAAAAAATGGAAGAAAACGTAAAAAAACGGACGAAAATGGAAGCCACAGGGACCATAAGGACCATTACTGTAACTTTTCTAAGTGATAAAAAAGTCAAGGGATGACCGGTGAAAGTCAACGCAAGCCACATGGACCATTCCTATCAATTTTCAAAGTTTGAAACCTGGTAACCTGCTGGTTCCAGGTTATATTACGTACATTGCACCAAATTTGAAAGTAAATTGCGTTCAATGACAATTTTGAAAGTTCCTTGTGTACATCGTATGTTTTGAATAAGTATATTGCGTGTTTTCAGCTTTCACCCCCGGAAATAATAGTCGTAAGTATGATTTTTGTCTTGACATAACTAAAACCATAAACTTAAAAATAGTAGTGCTTAACTCACGATACACACGGACAAACAAACAATTTCCGTAAACAAGAAGATACAATCCACTAAAAAGAACATGGTGAGTTTCTCGAATCAAGTTTAGCCGAAAAATACTTTACGGTACCAACGACACTAAACTTCATGGCATGTAATCAAGAAACAAAAGACGTGTCACATCTAATAAGTCGATTTTCCCCGTGACCACAACCAAACATAGAAGAACCAAAATCTTTAAAGTGAACCCACATGAAACCGTCGAGTTTTTTATTAGTATAGATAATTAAAAAATAAATAAATAAAAAAATAAAAAAATGCATGAGTCAATATCCAGTTCCTTATTGATTAGGGTTAATGGTCTGAAAATGCATCAAACTTGTCACATTTTCCTTTTGTATGCACTAAACTTTTAATTTTCCTATTGTAGCATCTAACTTTCTTAATTTTCCTATTGTAGGCCTGTAGCGGGAAAAATGTAACGTGAAAATAAGAAAATTAAGGATGTTGGATGCCTACGAATATAAAAATTAAGGAAGTTGGATGCGTACAATAAGATGATTAAGGAAGTTGGATGCGTACAATATGAAAATTAAGAAAGTTGGATGCTACAATAGTAAAATTAAAAGTTTAGTGCATACAAAAAAAAAGGTTACAAGTTTGATGCATTTTCAGACCATTAGCCCTATGGATTATTTTTGCTAAAAATCATCTCAACCATAATTCCCACATTGGCTAAAGAACTAAAACATTCTTTGGTTATATACTACATTGTATATGCTTCACGTATGTGTAGTGTTACACCCCGTGCCCGATTAGACCAAAAATTAAAACTTTTTGTGTGGAAACGCTTGACTTTTACGGACATTCTGTCACTCTTTTGACAACTGACAAAAATATGTACATAATCAGACCTTGAGACTATTTTTAAATGAAAATAGACTCAATTACCTTCAAAACGATGGGTGGCACGACCCATGACGACTTACGGTTTAAAAGATATGATTTTTCGAACATTGACAAAAACTACAAAACCCCTCTTGTGCACTATTACCCCTCTTGTACACTATGGACCCCTAAAGTGCACTATGACACCTCCGGTGCACTATGGACCCCTAAAGTGCACTATTTTCTTAAAATTGACCCGTACACCTTTAAACACAAAAGTCGACATTTTAGACATATAATTAAACACATTCAATACACATTGAACTAAAATACACCATATACATTGTTTCCCAAAATTCTTAACCCGTTTGACCCAAAACGGGTTAAAATAGACCTTGTCCCAAACACCCCTTTTTCTGCATAACCCCTTTTTTACACTTTTTACCCGTTTTCCGGAAAACGACTTCTTTTACTCGAAAAGACACTAAGACTTCCAGGATTTATTAATACTTCTTCGGGCTCAGTTTCATCTAAAAACATTCTCTGTTAGACACTTCGGTATAGTACTTTTAAAAATGGACGGGTTATGCATAAAACCCATTTTGACCCGTTGACACCCCAAACCACTTAAACCACTTCATTGACTCACCATACTCAACTAACCTCTATATTTTAACATACCAAAACTGTCTCAACCATCCATGACCCGTTCCAATCCCAAAATGGGTAGAAACTGGCTTATGCCAAACACTCTCTTAAACTAACTTACAAAACACACTTTTCATGCAAAACACACAACTACCACATATCCTCTTGGACTCATACATTACTTAACATTTTTAATATATTGAAAGAGTGTTGGTACTACGTCATGACCCATAACTTCCCAAAATGGGTTGATTTGGCTAAATGCCAAACACCCTTCTAAATATCACCATAACCACATAACATGAGGACTTATTGACATGTACATAAAACTTGACTTATTGAAAGAGTGTTGGTACTACGTCATGACCCATAACTTCCCAAAATGGGTTGATTTGGCTAAATGCCAAACACCCTTCTAAATATCACCATAACCACATAACATGAGGACTTATTGACATGTACATAAAACTTGACTCATGAACTAACATAAACAATGACCGTAAACGACGACAAGACCGTGGATAGCAAAATGACCATATGAGATGAAATATACCCAAAACACGAAAAGACACGTTGGGGGTTTCCAACTTCACACGCTTGGTCCAAAAGAAGACGGTCTTCTACTACAACTTCTTCAAGCTAGAACTTCTACTACATAATCACTTACATCTTATCATTATCTTTGCTAGAACCTTCGGTACCTATCAAGAAAACATCACAACTAAACATGTAAGCGAAACGCTTAGTAAGTACATGGCAATAACAAGCTAACAATGTATGATATAAAATCATAACATAACCATAACTAGTCTAACCACTAGTTAAGCTAGCGATATAGGGGCACTTACCTCACGCCAACATAGTCGGCATAAACACGATCAACCCGTAAGGTTGAACCTCATCCCATAGTTAGCCCAACGACTAACTAAGCTAATCCCATAGTTAGCCCAACGACTAACTAAGCTAATCTCATAGTTAGCCCAACGACTAACTAAGCTAATCCCATAGTTAGCCCAACGACTAACTAAGCTAATCCCATAGTTAGCCCAACGACTAACTAAGCTACTCCTAGTGATGGATCCATAACTAGCTAACGCACCCTATACCCTATATTTCACCATTACCATGTAATCAAACATGATAAAGCTAACACATATAAACCATTATCATACATAAGATATGATAAAGCTAACAACCATGTTATAACCATATACTTACCTTGATTCTTAAGCACAATCACGCTAACAATAGCTTTCCCACTTCTTACTTGCTTCCTATATCATAACCATCTCAAATTAAATACTAATTAACTAATAAATCATGAATTATCAACACTTGATCATTATGATCAAACATGAACCCTAATTTCATAATTTGGGGAAGAACACTTACTTGATGAAGAGATTACAATTAAGGGTTCTCTAGTGAATCTTGATCACTTCTTGATACACAAATGAGCTAGATGATTTACTTGAAGTCTTCCCTCTCTTTTCTCCTTATGAACCGATCATCACAAATAAGATGTCAAAGAATGTCCTGGACATTTCTAAAATAATCTAGGCATATGGCATTTAACTAATAAACTTTACCCATTTGGCAACCTTAGCCCTTCTAGTTCTATTCTTTCTATTTTGCCCTCACATTTATTTATTTAGCTAACTAATATCACAAGACTTATAATATACAATACATATTATTTACATAACTAGTACCTTATCGGGATACGGGTGTAACAATTCTCCCCTCCTTAAAATAAGATTTCGTCCTCGAAATCTATGCTTGAAATAATTGAGGATACTCATTCCTCATCTTCTCCTCTAGCTCCCATCTAATGCTCGTACTCTTACGATGTCTCCATTGTACTTTTACTAACGGAATTTCTTTGTTTCTAAGTTGCCTCACTTGCCTTCCTAGGATTGCTTCCGGTTAATCCTTTGTGAAATCAATTCTGAATCAATTTCTATATCATCTAACGTGACTACCCTAGTCTCATCCACTAAATATTTCCTCAAATTCAACACATGGAAAGTATTATTAATACCTCTCATTTCTTCGGGCAATTCCAATTTCTTCCCAACATACGGAGGTTCTACACTTTCTACCATAGAGTATCTCATAGGAGGCATGCCTATACTTGCATAATAACTATCATTGCAGGCGAATTTCACTAGAAGCAAGTGATCATCCCAGTTACTTCCAAAGTCAATCATACTAACCCGTAGCATATCTTCTAGAGTTTAAATTGTCCTTTCGCTATGTCCATCGGTTTGAGGATGAAGATCTGTGGTCATGCGTAACTTAATACCAAGTTCATCTTAAAAACTTTGCCAAAAGTTTGAAGTGAAACGCCCGACTTGATCTAAAACTATCGAAATAGGTACTCCATGACGCGCGACTATCTCGCTAACATAAATCTTTGCTAACTTATGAACAGGCACATTCTCCCTAATCGGAATAAAGTGAGCATTCTTAGTTAAACGATCGACCACTATCCAGATTGTATCGTTCTTCTTTTTCGTCTTTGGCAATTTCGTAATGAAGTCCATAGTAATCTTCTTCCACTTCCAAACTGGAATGTCTAAGGGTTGGACTTTTCCGTATGGCTTTTGGTGTTCGGCTTTCACTTTCAAACAAGTTAAGCATCTTTCCACGTACTTTACGCAATCCCTTTTCATACCCGGCCACCAATAGTTTCTTTTCAAATCGATATACATTTTCGTAGCTCCCGGATGAATAGAATACTTCGATTTATGAGCTTCTTCCATGAGTAATTCTTTAATGTTGCTTCGAAAAGGAATGTAAACTCTCCCATACCGTGTCTTAATCCCTCGACTGTCTTCTTCGAGATGAGGTATGTGAGAAGTGATACGTTCTTTCTCTTGATTTTCTTCTTTTAACGCTTCCTCCTGAGCTGACTTAATTCTATCGAAAAGATCAGATGTAATAATCATTCTCAAGGAGTGAATCCGTGTAACATCACTTCGGCCCTGACGACTTAGCGCATCCGCTACAACATTCGCCTTACCCGGATGGTAGCGAATTTCACAATCATAATCCTTCAGCAAATCTAACCACCTACGTTGCCTCATATTCGGATCCTTCTTATCAAGGAAATACTGAAGACTTCTATGGTCGGTGTAAATTATGAACTTCACACCATATAGATAATGCCTCCAAATCTTCAAAGCAAAGACTACGGCCGCAAATTCAAGATCATGAGTCGGATATTTCTCTTCGTGCTTCTTTAGTTGTCTTGAAGCGTAAGCGATCACTTTACCCCTTTGCATAAGAACACATCCAAGACCGGAATAAGATGCATCGCTATAGACCACCATGTCTTCGGTTCCCTCCGGTAACACTAAAATCGATGCTTCGCACAACCTCTTTCGTAAAGTACGGAAGGCTTCTTCTTGCTTCTCGCCCCACACAAAAGGAACATTCTTCTTGGTGAGTTCGGTTAACGAAGATGAAATCTTGGAGAAGTCTTGAATAAACCGTCGATAATAACCCGCGAGTCCTAGAAAACTTCGAATTTCACCAACGTTCTTCGGCGCTTTCCAATTCATCACGGCCTCAACTTTTGACGGATCAACTTTAATACCATCAGGATTAATAACATGACCAAGGAACTGAACTTCTTGCAACCAAAATTCGCATTTCGAGAATTTAGCATACAATCTTTCTTTTCTCAACGTTTCAAGGATTTCTCGAAGATGTAGTTCATGCTCTTCCTTACTCTTAGAATAGATAAGGATATCATCGATGAACACTATAACGAATTTATCTAGCATCGGTCTACACACACGGTTCATGAGATCCATGAAAACCGCAGGCGCGTTCGTGAGACCAAAGGGCATAACCGTAAACTCATAATGTCCATAACGGGTCCTAAAAGCAGTCTTAGGAATATCTTCTTCTCGAACCCTCAACTGATGATAGCCCGAACGGAGATCAATCTTTGAAAACCATTTCGCACCTTGAAGCTGATCAAACAAATCGTCGATTCTTGGTAATGGGTATACATTTTTCACCGTGACTTTGTTCAATTCACGGTAATCAATGCACATCCGCATACTACCATCTTTCTTTTTAACGAACAGAATCGGAGCTCCCCATGGTGAGCTACTAGGGCGAATAAAACCCTTGTCAAGTAACTCTTGAAGTTGGCTCATTAACTCTTTCATTTCAGAAAGAGCAAGGCGATAAGGAGTTTTGGCGATAGGCGTAGCACCTGGAACAAGATCAATACGAAACTCAACTTGTCTGTCTGGTGGAATACCCGGCAAATCTTCCGGAAATACATCGCGGAATTCATTAACAATCGGAACATCATCGATACTTTTCTTCTCAAAACTCGTATCTACCACGTGTGCCATAAAAGCGAGACAACCACGTGATAAGTATCTCCTAGCCTTCATTATGGAACATAATTTTAACTCGCCTTTCCTTTTATCACCGTAGATCATCATTTCTCGATCGCTAGGATTCACAACTCGAACGATCTTTTGTCTACATAGAATGGCAGCATGGTGTTTACCCAACCAATCCATACCAATGATAATGTCAAACTCTCCAAGCATCATGGGAATTAGATCAATCCTAAAAACACTCTCATCGATCTCTATCTCTACATTACGATACACGCTAGACACTACAACAACTTTACTATCGGGAATTTCAACTTCTACGGGTGTCGAAAGTTTATCTAGGGGAGTGGACAATTCCTTACTAAAACTATAAGATACAAAGGACACGCTTGCGCCCGAATCATACAAAACACGAGCGGGTTTAGAATTAACGAGAATTATACCTGTGACGACATCTGAACCCGATTTCGCTCCTTCGGCACTCATCTGATAAACACGAGCTGTAGGTTTTGGAACATCAACCTTTTCTCCCTCGATCAAGTTAAACGACTCCTCTTGCTTAGGATTAGCTTTAGGACATTCTCTTACCTTATGTCCTTCTTCATTGCACTCATAACATATCACTAAACGCTTGGTGCAATTCTTTTTAATATGGCTAGGATCCCCACATTTATAACATCCCTTCATCCCAGATTTACATTCTCCCGTATGGTTCTTACCGCACCTATTACACCGAGGTGGTAATTTCCATGTGTTGTCCTCCTTTGTTGAATCAAATTTGCCCCGCTTACCAAATGTTGTTGGTTGTTCTAGCTTTCTTTTCACCTCCTTCTCCCCGCCATTCATTCTATCTAAATCTGCTTCTCCGGGTCTAGCATTCGGATCATTCATTAACTCCCCACTTTTCTTAAGCATCCCTATCTCCTCATGAAGTATCTTTTGCAAATATTCAGTTGTCTTATTAATATAGAAGGGCATAGCTTTCTCAATGGCCCTTCCCACACTATCCGTCACCAACGTATCCAATTCTTCCAACTCCGCCCTAGTAAAACTTCTAGGATTAAGGTTTTCCGGCATTGACATTGACGTGTCACTATTAGAGTGTCCATCATTATGTTCATCACTATCATGGGGGGAGGAGGTCGCTCTCAACACCTCCTTATTCTGAATCGTCGCCATCTTTTCTACTATACTGAAATTTGCAATTCACACTATTAAACAAATCATAATCATAGTAAATACATGAATGACATATCTATCCTTATACTAAACACCCTAGAGTTTATCATCCATGTATAGCCTAAATGATTTCAATCTCACATATATGTCATATTTTTATCACTACGGTGGCCAGGCGTAGTCATAAAAATACTTAACATATGTGTTTCCGAAATCACCCAAACAATACACAAATAACAAACACCAATACTAAACGCGTCTACACAAGGCCTAAGTCTAGGAAATCCTAAGGGGAAATCCTAAATCTCTTAGACCGAAGCTCTGATACCAAGTTGTTACACCCCGTGCCCGATTAGACCAAAAATTAAAACTTTTTGTGCGGAAACGCTTGACTTTTACGGACATTCTGTCACTCTTTTGACAACTGACAAAAATATATACATAATCAGACCTTGAGACTATTTTTAAATGAAAGTAGACTCAATTACCTTCAAAACGATGGGTGGCACGACCCATGAAGACTTACGGTTTAAAAGATATGATTTTTCGAACATTGACAAAAACTACAAAACCCCTCTTGTGCACTATTACCCCTCTTGTACACTATGGACCCCTAAAGTGCACTATTTTCTTAAAATTGACCCGTACGCCTTTAAACACAAAAGTCGACATTTTAGACATATAATTAAACACATTCAATACACATTGAACTAAAATACACCATATACATTGTTTCCCAAAATTCTTAACCCGTTTGACCCAAAACGGGTTAAAATAGACCTTGTCCCAAACACCCCTTTTTCTGCATAACCCCTTTTTTACACTTTTTACCCGTTTTCCGGAAAACGACTTCTTTTACTCGAAAAGACACTAAAACTTCCAGGATTTATTAATACTTCTTCGGGCTCAGTTTCATCTAAAAACATTCACCGTTAGACACTTCGGTATAGTACTTTTAAAAATGGACGGGTTATGCATAAAACCCATTTTGACCCGTTGACACCCCAAACCACTTAAACCACTTCATTGACTCACCATACTCAACTAACCTCTATATTTTAACATACCAAAACTGTCTCAACCATCCATGACCCGTTCCAATCCCAAAATGGGTAGAAACTGGCTTATGCCAAACACTCTCTTAAACTAACTTACAAAACACACTTTTCATGCAAAACACACAACTACCACATATCCTCTTGGACTCATACATTACTTAACATTTTTAATATATTGAAAGAGTGTTGGTACTACGTCATGACCCATAACTTCCCAAAATGGGTTGATTTGGCTAAATGCCAAACACCCTTCTAAATATCACCATAACCACATAAAATGAGGACTTATAGGGGTGTCATTCGGGCCGACCCGACCCGAACCCGAGCCGACCCGAACCCGACCCGAGTCAATTCGGGTCAACCCGAATTGACCCGAATTTATATTCGGGTCAATCGGGTCAACCCGAATTGACCCGAGTTCTAAACAAGGTCGGGTTCGGGTATGTTTTTAGGAGCCTTGACCCGACCCGAACCCGACCCGAACCCGATTGACCCGAGAAAACTGACAATTTACAAGGCAAAAACTCGGGTTGACCCCAAACCCGAGCTGACCCGACCCGAATTGACCCGACCCGAATTGACCCGAGTTCAAACAGGGTCGGGTTCGGGTATTTTTTTAGGGGCCTTGACCCGAGTTGACCCGACCCGAGTTGACCCGAACCCGACCGGGTCAACCCGAATCACACCCCTAACCATAACCACATAACATGAGGACTTATTGACATGTACATAAAACTTGACTCATGAACTAACATAAACAATGACCGTAAACGACGACAAGACCGTGGATAGCAAAATGACCATATGAGATGAAATATACCCAAAACACGAAAAGACACATTGGGGGTTTCCAACTTCACACGCTTGGTCCAAAAGAAGACGGTCTTCTACTACAACTTCTTCAAGCTAGAACTTCTACTACATAATCACTTACATCTTATCCTTACCTTTGCTAGAACCTTCGGTACCTATCAAGAAAACATCACAACTAAACATGTAAGCGAAACGCTTAGTAAGTACATGGCAATAACAAGCTAACAATGTATGATATAAAATCATAACATAACCATAACTAGTCTAACCACTAGTTAAGCTAGCGATATAGGGGCACTTACCTCACGCCAACATAGTCGGCATAAACACGATCAACCCGTAAGGTTGAACCTCATCCCATAGTTAGCCCAACGACTAACTAAGCTAATCCTATAGTTAGCCCAACGACTAACTAAGCTACTCCTAGTGATGGATCCATAACTAGCTAACGCACCCTATACCCTATATTTCACCATTACCATGTAATCAAACATGACAAAGCTAACACATATAAACCATTATCATACATAAGATATGATAAAGCTAACAACCATGTTATAACCATATACTTACCTTGATTCTTAAGCACAATCACGCTAACAATAGCTTTCCCACTTCTTACTTGCTTCCTATATCATAACCATCTCAAATTAAAGACTAATTAACTAATAAATCATGAATTATCAACACTTGATCATTATGATCAAACATGAACCCTAATTTCATAATTTGGGGAAGAACACTTACTTGATGAAGAGATTACAATTAAGGGTTCTCTAGTGAATCTTGATCACTTCTTGATACACAAATGAGCTAGATGATTTACTTGAAGTCTTCCCTCTCTTTTCTCCTTATGAACCGATCATCACAAATAAGATGTCAAAGAATGTCCTGGACATTTCTAAAATAATCTAGGCATATGACATTTAACTAATAAACTTTACCCATTTGGCAACCTTAGCCCTTCTAGTTCTATTCTTTCTATTTTGCCCTCACATTTATTTATTTAGCTAACAAATATCACAAGACTTATAATATACAATACATATTATTTACATAACTAGTACCTTATCGGGATACGGGTGTAACATGTAGATTAATAGACAGTTTTCAATGGGGTTTGGTAGGTTGAATGTAAGAGTATGCGTTCATCTTTGTCAAGCCCCATTTGAAAAATGGTTATTATGGGCCCGTTTGGTTTGTTGCTAGGAATGACAATGGTTATCGGATTTAGTATGGGGTAGAATGACAATGGATATGAAAAAGTGTATGATTACGATTGTTTATGTTTGGATGAGAAAATATGGTATGAAAAAGTTTATAGATATTTGAGTTTTGTAGTGGAAAAAAGAGGGACCCTTGGGAATGGATTTCATAGACACCAAATTGGTGTGTAATGAATCTATGACTATGATATACCCACTTCATTACTGTACTCACAAAACAAACATCATTAATGACTTTCAAAGTCATAGTCTCATTCTCATAGTATCCAACCAAACGGGCCCTAAATTCTATAACTTTTTAATACTTGTTAACGGAAGAGGTTTTTTTTTTTTTTTTTTTTTTTTTTTTTTTTTTTTTTTTTTTTTTTTGTTTTGTTTTTTTCCTCAAAGAATCCACAAGTCCTTTTCCATATAAAAAAAATACATAACTAGATGAGTTGAGATCAATATAGATCTTATATTTGTCATAGATCAAAAGAATCAATCTTAGCCATCAATTTTTTTTTATCTAAATTAACAAAACACAAGTTTTCTTTTTTTTTTTAAACAACATATTTTGCAAACGATAAATCTTCAAGCTACAAAAAATACACCATCGCGACGAGAATTAAATACTCATCATTTCTGTCACATTTTATCTGCAAAAAACATTTAAAAACATGCAGATATGCTTCAAAATACTGAAAATATCATAAAATGTGTTTTTATATGACTCAGGAACAAAAAGATTGAAAACAAGTGAAAAACGAACAAAGTTTGCATAATTGTCACTTTCAGTCCCAGAAGTTTCACAAATTAATAGATATAGTCCCTGGTATTAAAAATATCATTCAAGGTCCCTGAACTATTTAACTTTTACAATAATGGTCCTTGGATGAAAGTTTTAAAGAAATTGCAAAACAGGTCCTTCAACTTTTAAAAAATGACATAAAAGGTCCCTGGAGGTTTAAAAAGTGGAAAATTACATTTTTGGTCCTTGGGTTATTCACATATGGCATGATTGGTCCTTGGAGATAAATTTTGGATTTTGCTAGAATGGTCCCTGGAATTTCAGAATGTTACATGTTTGGTCCCTAAACCTAAAACTTATCTAATACTAAATCCTAAACCAAACCGGACCCTTAAATAAAAACACCCCAACCCAATTATATCTAATCCTAACCCAACCCACTACACAACCACACCAGCCCAACTCCCTTTTATTAAACTAACCCAACCCAAGCCCAATCAATAAAACCCGGCCTGGTATTTAATACCAGTTTGACCTCAGTCAAACCCATCCCCTTCCTCACACAACCCCGCCAAAACCATACCACTCCATAGCCCATGGTTTCTCTGCCACCTCCCCCTCCTCCTCAAGCAAGCTACCTAACAAGCCAAAGCTCATTAAATGCTTCTTCCCCAATCACCTCAGACCAGAGATAGTGGATTTTTCCACTATCTCAATTTTGGCGCCAAATTTCATTTGAAGGGCTGAGATTAATTGGAAGCAATCCAAGGGTGTAGATTTGCTCAGAGATGTCGACTAAGGGTTTCCCACTTTATCTTTGTATATATAGAACAATGTAATAGGAAATAAGAGAGTAGTTAATTTTTATTTAAATCGTTTTTACTTAATTGTCTTTCTTTATTGTAATTTTCATTTCCAGTCATCAATATAAGTCATTTACAGTCATTTTGATCTCATTTTAATACATCTTGCATTTAATTTCAGTTACTTTACAATTTCAAGCTTTACTGTAATTCGTATTAAGTTAAATGTTAGTTGGAAAAGTTTATTATCTGTTTACATAAGCTTATATAAGCTAATTATAGCTTACTGTGAGCTTATGTTAGTTTAATCCTGCTCTAATTCAAGAAAGAAGAAAAAGTCAAAGAAAGTCAACTGAGGAGGTCAAAATAAGCTATATGGGGATAGAAGCTAATCTGGATGGTTTTTCTGGTTTCTAGCTTGTTGACAACAAGCTAGGAGTGGTTTCTGGTCCTTGTTCATCTTTTAATAATCCATTTTCAGTTGTAAGCCATTTTCAAGCATTTTCTTAATTTTCCAAGTTTACTGTTATACTGCTTAATTTCTGCTTATTTGCATAAGTTCTTGCTTATTAAAAGTTCTTAAGTGTATTTCATCAGTTGTATCAGTAGTTTATTAGCTTTTGTTCATTATACTTTAAAAACATATAAAAAGTCCAAAAATAGCAAAACATAGTATAGCTTAATTTATCACTTAATTCTGTTCTAAAAGTTGCTTATTATAGTTTATATAAGTTATTTAATCAATAAAAATCAGAAATCAATAGTTAAATTATCTATTTCCTTTGAAAACCAAAAACAGACACTTTTAAAGGAGTGTTTGGTTTGAGCAGTCAATCCAGTCAAATAAGCTTGTTACTGTTACTTTGCAACTAGCCCAACTTTGTTCAAGCTTATTTTGATCCTTATAAGCTATTTTCAAATTTTGATTAGCAACATAAATAGAAAAACCATATTTGAGTGTCCTGTGGTGAAATCAGACTTTAAAAAGCTCAAATAAGCCATAAGGAGCTATAAGCTCTTTTGGTCCTTTTTCTTTGCTTCTCTGAGTCATTTTGAGTCCATTTGAAGTATACACAAGAGTTGGTTTGAAAGCCTTTGGCTTGTGCTCATCTGCACAACTCTGCACATCAGCAGAATCAGTGTACACTGAGTTGCTGAAGCAGCTGAACTCACCTGATTTCTGGCTTATCTAGATAAGCTATGGCCATGCTTTTTGGTTTTCTGAATAGCCAGTAGTACTAGCTTACTTTTTCCCCCATTAGTTTGCATCTCAGAGCTTATTTGAACTGCTTAAATTGCCTTGCAATTTGGCCAATTTCCTGAGTTTCTGCTGAAGCTTTGCTACTGCTTATCTTCTTATCAGCTTAATTCATTGTGCTTATTTGTGTTTTCTAGTTTTTTTGTGCTTCTAGTAGTGTATTAAACTTGTCCTGAGCCTTTGGTTAAGTTTTGAGCTTATTAGCTTATTTTTAGCTTATTTGCTCAACTGCTTATCTGTCCAACTGCTTATCAGGGCTTATTAAACTTCTGATTTTAATTTTCCTAGCTTTTAAATATTAATTTAGACTTATCCTGAATTTTTCAGATTTTTCCTAAGTCATTTGATATTTTTAATCTTTTTAATTAGTTTATAATAGTAATTAAATCATAATAAATAGAATATTAATCAGAAAAATATAATTTTAATTTTCATAATTTTCTTTTACTAAATAGAATCCAGGAAAAATATAATCACATTTTTAGACCTTAAGAAAAACAAAATAGAAAATAAGTGATAGCTTCTATTAAATAGAATTTATATTTTTAAATTTTTAATTAAGTAATTTTCATTTTTATAATTTTCTTAACTTATTTTCATCTTATAATACTTTTAGAAAAAAGTTTTAGATTTTTCTTTGTTCATTTAGTATTTATTATAAATTTAAATAGTTTAATAAGTAATTAAATAATAAATAATTAATAATAATTAAATAAAAAGTGTAAAAAAATATAATTTTAGTTTTTAAATAAGTTTTAAGTCATTTTACATTTTTAGGTTTTAAATTTCATAAATTTCAGTTTTTGTCCCATTTTTAGCTTTCCCGTTACGCGTTTTAGTTTATTTTTATTCGCGTTTAATTTTCTTGTGCATATCTGTTTTTAATTTGTTATTTAGAATTATTAAAAATGCAAAATCAAATACCTAATCATCAGTCACTCTAATCCTAACTTTCCACAGTTTGCCCATTCACACCTCGTTGGGAAACGATTCGGGTAATTACTTACCTGTCTTCACACTACACACGAACGTGAGTTTTTGCAAGTATCATTTTTCAACAAGGGGTAATTTGTAATTATTCACGCGTATCCGCTGTCTGCATTTATTTAATAGTGCGTTCGCGACGGATCAAATTTTGGCGCCGCTGCCGGGGAGGTGTGTTGCGACAATATTGTTTAGAGTTTAAGCGATTAGTGATTTGAGATCCTTCTTCCAGAAGTTCCTATTTCCCATAAACAATGTAAAATACAAAAATATTTTTCTTTTCTTTTCTATATATATATTATCATATAAAAATTAAAAAAAAAAATAAAAAAATAAAAAAACCAAAAACATTTTCCGTTTTCTTTAATAATAAATAACAATAAAATTTACCATCGAGAACCAAGACAGATTACTACCTAACTGGGGGTACGGCCATAATAAGTTCCCAAACATCAGATTTAAAACTTGCCTTTGTATCACTTGCGAATATCGGCTCACCTTTGATTGATAAACAAACTATAACGGAGGTTTAAGGATAGTCTGACATTAAATTGTCGGACTGAAAGAAGCGGGTTTTTAAGGAGCATTAATTGCCCACCTCTGCTTCTCCGCCACTCTGTGCGTTTATCTTTTAGAGAGCTACCGTACGCTTGTTGATTATTGGTTTAAGTTCACTTGTGTTTTTTCTCGATCTTGATTTTAATTGAAAATTTTTGCTAAAAGTGCATGCGCACTCGTTCTTCTAGGTCATCAAGCCCTTTTCGTGAGCTTGGAAATATACCTCGAAGACGTCGTAGACGTTCTGCTCCATCAGTCGTACCCGAGTTACGTACTGATCCCAAAACCCCTGTCATCATGGCAGAAGACCGTCCTATGAATGAGCTTCTCCAAGCTCCCACCAATGGGTACGGAGATGCCATTGTTGTTCCAGCCATCGTGGCTGAGAATTTTGAGCTTAAGACTGGGTTGATAAACCTGGTAACCCAGCGGCAATTCTATGGTTTTGACAGGGACGATCCTCAAGATCACATTAGATGGTTCAATAAAATCACATCCACCATCAAATGCAAAAGTGTCCCTGAGGAATCAATAAAACTTCTTCTTTTCCCGTTTTCCATCGATGGGGCAGCCCGGATTTGGCTTGACAAACAACCCCCTCGATCGATAACAACATGGGAAGATTTGGTTCAGAAATTCGTGAATGAATTCTTTCCTCCTTCTAAAACCACGTATCTCAAAAATGAAATCATGAAATTCTCTCAAAGGTTTGATGAACCATTTGGAGAGGCATGGGATCGTTTCAAAGAATTGCTCCGCAAATGTCCTCATCACGGTTTCACCGATTTGATGCAAATGGACACTTTCTACAATGGGTTAAACCCATCTGACCAAGATTCTCTTAATGCCTCAGCTGGAGGTAATTTTCTGAGCAAATCCACTAAGGAAGCCATTGCACTTATTGAAAATAAGTCAAAGGTCCGCACTGCACGAGCCAGACCATATAATTCTCAGGCTAGTGCTGGTCCTTCTACTTCATCTCCCGTGAGTCAGTCTAGTACTGATACTCAGCTTGCTGAACTCACGAAGGTTATTCAAGCTTTGGTTTTCTCCACACAAAAGAAAGAGTCCGCTCCGCAAACTTCTCACACTGCTGAAATCAAAAAGGTAGAAGTTTGTGTTACTTGTGGTGGTCCTCACGCTTACTACAATTGTACTGCCACCGATGGCAATGCATTTGAAGTCAAAGCTTTAGCCGGATCTTCCAATCAAGGAGGTGGCCAATACCATCCTCAAGTGGAAACAAACTACCGTGCTAGCAATCAACATGGACCACCCGGATTTCCTCCTCCGAACAATCCAAATAGGATCAATCCTAATCAACAAAGAGGGCAAAACACGCAGAATCAATATCATGCCCCGAACAATCAATACCCACCCCAAAGGGGTAATCAAGGGTATTCAGCTCCTAATTCCCAAAGACCTCTCTCGAATGAACTTGATAGCTACATCAAGGTTAATGAGACCAATATGAAGGCAATGCAAAATCAAATCTCTAATTTGAAGAATGAATTTCAGTCCTCAATGCACAAGCAAGGAACTGAGCTTTCAAACAAAATCGATCATTCTCAAAACGAAGTTAAGAATATGTTTGCCAGTCTCATGGACCATCTCAATCCACCTTCTACCTCGGGAGGTCTCCCAAGTAACACTGTTGTCAACCCAAGGGGTGAACTCAAAGCTGTCACTACATGTAGTGGTAAAGCTCATGACGGACTCAAGGTGATAAAGGACCCGGTACTTCCCACTAACAATGGAAGTGCTAAATACGTCCAACCCTCGGTCATCCAAAATTCTACACCCACAATTGCTCCTCAACCGTCAAGAATAGATCCAACTCTATCATGATTTACGGTTAAAAGTTTGTCAACCAAACTTAGTGAGCAAAGAACAGCCAGATATTATTCCGAGATGCTCAATGCTGTTCCTGTCAGTGTACTTGATGACAGTGATGATGATGAAGATACCACTTTCGTCAAAGCTATCACCACTCGGAGTGGTGCTGCTTATGAGGGGCCAGCTGGCCCTATTCCTCCTCCGTTGTTTGAAATGGAAAAAGAGACGGAGGATACAACGGACAAAGTGCAAATTCCAAGCCCACAAAGTATAGCACATGTCCATCCTCCGGTTGTCCCTAAAAAGAAATCCAAACCAGGAGTTGTCTTTGAATCTGTGAAGACTCCTGAAGTCATTATCCCTAAATCCAAACCTTATATTCCTTACCCATCGCGGTTAAATGAGCAAAAGCTCCGCGAAAAAGCTAGTCAACAAATGGACAAATTCTTTCAAATCTTTAAAGAATTACATTTTGACATAAGTTTTGCGGATGCTATCATTCTGATGCCCTAGTTTGCATCAACAATCAAACACTTGTTAAGCAACAAGGAAAAACTGATTGAAATGGCTAAAACTCCTTTAAATGAGAACTGCTCAGCGGTTATCTTGAAAAAGCTTCCGGAGAAGCTTGAAGATCCTGGAAAGTTTCTACTACCTTGTGTATTTCTGGGAATGGTTGAATGCTATGCCTTGGCCGATCTAGGTGCAAGCATCAACCTAATGCCTCATTCAGTATGGAAGAAACTTTCTCTTCCGGCTCTTACCCCTACCTGCATGACTCTTGAGCTTGCAGATCGAACCATATCTCATCCTTGCGGCATTGCCGAGGATGTGTTTGTGAAAGTAGGTAAGTTCCATTTTCCAGCTGACTTTGTGGTTGTTGAATTCGACGCAGATCAAAAGGTTCCTTTCATTCTTGGAAGAGGATTCCTAAAAACGGGCCATGCTCTTATTGATGTATTTAAGCATGAGATCACATTGCGTGTGGATAAGGAAGCTGTTACCTTTAACCATGATCAAACTTTGAGGTACTCCTCAAATTATAATTCTGCATCGGTTAACCGAATCGATGTCATTGATGTTGCTTCAAAGGAGTACTCTCAAGAAAGTGTTGGTTATTTTCATAATTCTGTGAGTGGGGTTCCCACCACATCTTCTCTACCTATCATTTTCGACTCTTCCCCTTCTCTCACTCCGTTTGAGGGAAGTAATTCCAATTTGGAAGAGATCGAGGCTTTTCTCAAGTGTGATTCATTTCTTGAAGGAATTGATAACGCTGAGATTGATCTGGAGGGAGATATTCTTTCTCTTGAGAAATTGTTGAATCAGGACAATTCTCCTCCTCTCCCTCCCGTTGAACTTCATAAAAAGGAAATTAAGTCAGTTGAGAAAACTGATAAATTTCCGGAGATCAAGTTTAAGGACTTGCCTCCTCCACTTGAATATACAATTCTTGAGGAGGAAGTTCTTGTCTTAATTGCTATTCAGATCTCTCTTCTTCCCTTCACCTACCCGGTGATTTCCCCTATCTTTCACTCATTTGGGAGTGAGGATATTACTTTTGACCCCGGCATTTTCCATTTAACATTGGTTTAAATGCCGGATTTATCTCATCGGTGTGGAACTTTCTTATGCTCAATTGGTTATCCAAGCATCTTGCATGAAAGTCCGATAGAGATGGTTTCTTCCACTTACTTCCCCATGAACCAATGAATTCGGGGTCGAGTCAAGCTAGCGACTCGGTTAATAAAAACAGTAGCAAAATATGGGTTTTCACCCATGTCTCACCTAAGTGTGGGGGAGATGCCCCACATGTTGTAAATATGTACAGTAAAAAAAAATAAATAAAAAAATGTGTGTATATAAAAATAATGGCTATTAGTATTTCCCTTTCACGTTCTAAGTGTTGGTTTAACAACCGGTACTTTGAATATTGAGGGCAATATTCAGTTCTAAGTGTGGGGGGAATTCTAGCGAATTTGATCAAATGTACCATCTAGTACCCCCATTTTAGCCAAAATTTTAAAATTTTTCCTCACTTAGAACGCAATAAATGGTTATCAGTCCGCCATGTCTAACCCACATAAGGATTGGCTAATCCAGAGACAAACGGCTCTTGGTAAAGATATATCAAATCCGTTTATGGCTTGCAATTTGCCCAAAATTGTATGGTTTTCGACTCACCATATCTTTATAAGTGAAGAGTTGGCTAGCCCGCAAGGTTATGGCTTGTGGTTAAGGCAGTAGAAAACCATGATTGGTAATCAGCTCACCAAAGATAATAACTGTATTTTATCTAAGAGTTGGCTAGTCCAGAAGCAAATGGCTTCTGGTAAAGACAAATCAAAACCGTTGACAGCTGATGATTTGCTCAAAATCATTTGGTTATCATTGTACCAAAGTATCACATACTAAAACATTAGCTACTCCAGAAGTAATGGCTTTTGGTAAAGAGAAAAATCCATTAAAACTTCATAAAAGATTGCTAGTGACTAGCAATAGTTTAGTGTGAGGGATTGATGAGTGTCTAAATACTCATCATTTCTGTCACATTTTATCTGCAAAAACATTTAAAAACATGCAGATATGCTTCAAAATACTGAAAATATCATAAAATGTGTTTTTATATGACTCAGGAACAAAAAGATTGAAAACAAGTGAAAAACGAACAAAGTTTGCATAATTGTCACTTTCAGTCCCTGAAGTTTCACAAATTGGCAGAAATAGTCCCTGGTATTAAAAATATCATTCAAGGTCCCTGAACTATTTAACTTTTACAATAATGGTCCTTGGATGAAAGTTTTAAAGAAATTGCAAAACAGGTCCTTCAACTTTTAAAAAATGACATAAAAGGTCCCTGGAGGTTTAAAAAGTGGAAAATTACATTTTTGGTCCTTGGGTTATTCACATATGGCATGATTGGTCCTTGGAGATAAATTTTGGATTTTGCTAGAATGGTCCCTGGAATTTCAGAATGTTACATGTTTGGTCCCTAAACCTAAAACTTATCTAATACTAAATCCTAAACCAAACCGGACCCTTAAATAAAAACACCCCAACCCAATTATATCTAATCCTAACCCAACCCACTACACAACCACACCAGCCCAACTCCCTTTTATTAAACTAACCCAACCCAAGCCCAATCAATAAAACCCGGCCTGGTATTTAATACCAGTTTGACCTCAGTCAAACCCATCCCCTTCCTCACACAACCCCGCCAAAACCATACCACTCCATAGCCCATGGTTTCTCTGCCACCTCCCCCTCCTCCTCAAGCAAGCTACCTAACAAGCCAAAGCTCATTAAATGCTTCTTCCCCAATCACCTCAGACCAGAGATAGTGGATTTTTCCACTATCTCAATTTTGGCGCCAAATTTTATTTGAAGGGCTGAGATTAATTGGAAGCAATCCAAGGGTGTAGATTTGCTCAGAGATGTCGACTAAGGGTTTCCCACTTTATCTTTGTATATATAGAACAATGTAATAGGAAATAAGAGAGTAGTTAATTTTTATTTAAATCGTTTTTACTTAATTGTCTTTCTTTATTGTAATTTTCATTTCCAGTCATCAATATAAGTCATTTACAGTCATTTTGATCTCATTTTAATACATCTTGCATTTAATTTCAGTTACTTTACAATTTCAAGCTTTACTGTAATTCGTATTAAGTTAAATGTTGTTTGGAAAAGTTTATTATCTGTTTACATAAGCTTATATAAGCTAATTATAGCTTACTGTGAGCTTATGTTAGTTTAATCCTGCTCTAATTCAAGAAAGAAGAAAAAGTCAAAGAAAGTCAACTGAGGAGGTCAAAATAAGCTATATGGGGATAGAAGCTAATCTGGATGGTTTTTCTGGTTTCTAGCTTGTTGACAACAAGCTAGGAGTGGTTTCTGGTCCTTGTTCATCTTTTAATAATCCATTTTCAGTTGTAAGCCATTTTCAAGCATTTTCTTAATTTTCCAAGTTTACTGTTATACTGCTTAATTTCTGCTTATTTGCATAAGTTCTTGCTTATTAAAAGTTCTTAAGTGTATTTCATCAGTTGTATCAGTAGTTTATTAGCTTTTGTTCATTATACTTTAAAAACATATAAAAAGTCCAAAAATAGCAAAACATAGTATAGCTTAATTTATCACTTAATTCTGTTCTAAAAGTTGCTTATTATAGTTTATATAAGTTATTTAATCAATAAAAATCAGCAATCAGTAGTTAAATTATCTATTTCCTTTGAAAACCCAAAACAGACACTTTTAAAGGAGTGTTTGGTTTGAGCAGTCAATCCAGTCAAACAAGCTTGTTACTGTTACTTTGCAACTAGCCCAACTTTGTTCTAGCTTATTTTGATCCTTATAAGCTGTTTTCAAGTTTTGATTAGCAACATAAATAGAAAAACCATATTTGAGTGTCCTGTGGTAAAATCAGACTTTAAAAAGCTCAAATAAGCCATAAGGAGCTATAAGCTCTTTTGGTCCTTTTTCTTTGCTTCTCTGAGTCATTTTGAGTCCATTTGAAGTATACACAAGAGTTGGTTTGAAAGCCTTTGGCTTGTGCTCATCTGCACAACTCTGCACATCAGCAGAATCAGTGTACACTGAGTTGCTGAAGCAGCTGAACTCACCTGATTTCTGGCTTATCTAGATAAGCTATGGCCATGCTTTTTGGTTTTCTGAATAGCCAGTAGTACTAGATTACTTTTGCCCCCATTAGTTTGCATCTCAGAGCTTATTTGAACTGCTTAAATTGCCTTGCAATTTGGCCAATTTTCTGAGTTTCTGCTGAAGCTTTGCTACTGTTTATCTTCTTATCAGCTTAATTCATTGTGCTTATTTGTATTTTCTAGTTGTTTTGTGCTTCTAGTAGTGTATTAAACTTGTCCTGAGCCTTTGGTTAAGTTTTGAGCTTATTAGCTTATTTTTAGCTTATTTGCTCAACTGCTTATCAGGGCTTATTAAACTTCTGATTTTAATTTTCCTAGCTTTTAAATATTAATTTAGACTTATCCTGAATTTTTCAGATTTTTCCTAAGTCATTTGATATTTTTAATCTTTTTAATTAGTTTATAATAGTAATTAAATCATAATAAATAGAATATTAATCAGAAAAATATAATTTTAATTTTCATAATTTTCTTTTATTATATAGAATCCAGGAAAAATATAATCACATTTTTAGACCTTAAGAAAAACAAAATAGAAAATAAGTGATAGCTTCTATTTAATAGAATTTATCTTTTTAAATTTTTTATTAAGTAGTTTTCATTTTTATAATTTTCTTAGGTTCTTTTCATCTTATAATATTTTTATAAAAAGTTTTAGATTTTTCTTTGTTCATTTAGTATTTATTATAAATTTAAATAGTTTAATAAGTAATTAAATAATAAATAATTAATAATAATTAAATAAAAAGTGTAAAAAAATATAATTTTAGTTTTTAAATAAGTTTTAAGTCATTTTACATTTTTAGGTTTTAAATTTCATAAATTTCAGTTTTTGTCCCATTTTTAGCTTTCCCGTTACGCGTTTTAGTTTATTTTTATTCGCGTTTAATTTTCTTGTGCATATCTGTTTTTAATTTGTTATTTAGAATTATTAAAAAAGAAAAATCAAATACCTAATCATCAGTCACTCTAAACCTAACTTTCCACAGTTTGCCCATTCACACCTCGTTGGGAAACGATTCGGGTAATTACTTACCTGTCTTCACACTACACACGAACGTGAGTTTTTGCAAGTATCATTTTTCACAAAGGGGTAATTTGTAATTATTCACGCGTATCCGCTTTCTGCATTTATTTAATAGTGCGTTCGCGACGGATCAATTGGTTTATTGGTTATATGACAAATATAAGATCTATATTGACATAACGAGATAGTGATATGGTTACTACTCAAACAAAAAGCACAAAATAGCATAGCTGTCAAACTCGCGAGTTTACACGTAAGATCGTACGATCTTACGTGCACACCAGCCAAAATCGTGTAAACTCGTCATAGGATCGCACTTTAGGTGGGATCGTACGATCTTACGTAAACTCGTTCGTAAACTCGCGAGTTTACACGTAAGATCGTACGATCTTACGTGCTCACCAGCTCTTATTTCTGGAAAATGGGAAACGGGAAACGCCTGGAAACGCCTAGAAACGCGGCGAAAATGTTTCTGAAAAATGGGAAACGTTTCAAATCTTTTGGAAACACCTGGAAACTTTTTTGGGACATTTATCTGCGTTTCTGGGCCATTAAAAAGCCCAGTTGATGGCGGTGAAACAGATTTTCCGGTTAAATTCTCACTGGAGATGGCTCCGGTCCGGTGGAGGATTGTTGCCGGAGCTCTAAGAAATTGTTTTTGTTAGTTGAAATGTGAATAACAGTGTTTTGAGTTATGAGTATGAAGTAAAAAGATAATGGTGATAAATTATTGTGGATTTGTAGCCGTTGGATGGTGTGACACGTGGAATATTGAACTTTGAGTCTATCTTTTTGTCTATTGTGTTTAGGTGAGTTTTGGCACTGTATCTTTTTGACACGTGGAGTATTGAACTTTCATAGGCTATTGTAATTGAATAAGGATGAAAAGTAGACGTAGAAAACATCTCATGAAGAGTAGAAATATAAAAAGTTTGACTCGTTTATCATTTGCTTATAAAATATGATAAATTGGTAGGATCGTAGGATCTCGATCCGATCCTACGATCTCGATCTTGCAAAGACAAAAACGATCTTGCGCGGGATCGCGATCTTGACAGCCTTGCAAAATAGTACTTACTTTTTATATATGATTTAGGGAGTGCTTGGTTCATTTTAAAGAATGGCAAAAAGAATAGATAGAGGAATATAATGCAACACTATCAGTATTATCATCAAAAATTTCTTATTAATTTAATTAATTATGAAATATGAACAAAAATTGAAAAGTAAGTGTTAGAAAATTAATTTGTGAATGAGACATGGAGAGAAAAATTAAGAATGGGAAGTTACTAAGGGCACGTTTGATAGAGAGAATTTCAGATAATAGAAATGGAGTAGAGAATAGAATTCAGAGAATAGAAATGGGTAGAGAAATTTAAAGTTAATTCTAGTGTTTGGTAACATAAGAAATAAACTCGAGAATTGACAAAAAAAAAAAAAAAATTATTGAAAGAATTAGAACTTTTGTTTGTTGATTTTTTTTAAAAAAAATATTTTTTCTAAATAACAATTCTAAAAAATATATATTTAAAAAATATTTTTTTTTAAATTATTTTTTTTTTATTTTTTTTATTTTATTTTTTAAAAAAACTGTTTTTTTTTAATTATTATTATTTTTTAATTTTTTAAAAAAACTTATTTTTAAAAAAAAATTATTTTTTTTAATTTATTTTAAAATTTATTTTTTATAAAATTAATTAAAAAAATTATTTAAAAAAAATTATTTTTTCTAAATAACAATTCTATAAAAAATATATTTTAAAAAAATATATTTTTTTAAATTATTTTTTATAAAAAAATTATTTTAAATTTTCTTTTAAAAACTTATCTTATAAAAAATTTATTTTAAAAAAATTATTAATTTTTTTTTATAAAAAATACATTTACGTAAATCGGTTTGCAACTAAATTTTTTTTTATATACATATAATAAAATAAAATAAAAACAATTAAAAAAAACATTTTTCAAAAAAAAAAAAAAAAAAAAAAATCCATTTCTCTAATTTCTCCATCAAAATGATGGAAATGGAGCAAGCCAAATTACACTACCCAATTCTCTCAATTTCTCTCCATTTCTTTACCAAATTCTCCACTTTTTCAATTCTCTGTACCAAACAAGGGAAATAAGTCCAATTTCCATTTCTCTGCCCTCAATTCTCTGTACCAAACACACCCTAAAGGTCTTTTCCATATACCCCTCAATTGGATGGAGAATGCTTCATTACCCTAAACTAGGTATTGACATATTTTGTGATTTATTTTAAGTGAAAATTACTGTGCTACCCATTTCCATGGGTAGCTATCTTGCAGAGGACAAACTTTTTCAAATATTCAAAAATGCCCATAGATCTCGTGTAGAAATTGACCCGGGTTAAACGTGATTACGTGTCAAATTTTTAGTGGTTGAAAAAAAAAAAAAGAAGAAGCCAATCTCGTGTAGAATTCGACCCGTGGTTACACGTGATTGCAACAAAACCGATTATATTCATTAAAAATGAATCTCGTGTAGATAAATACTAACACTCGTTATGTGTTTTGTGTATATAATAATTAAATATAACATTTTATAAATAATTATTATTCATTTACTCTTCATACGTAAAGTGTGCAATCACGTGATCTCGAGTTCGATCATAACACACAACTATTAATTTATGTTCACAAAACTAACATAAACATAATTCGTGTAACTCACTATGTTCTTTTAAGTGGATTGTGGGTTATGGTTTACGAAATTCGTTTGTTTAATTTGTCCTTGTGTATCGTGAGTTAAGCACGGCTATTTTTTTAGTTTATGGTGTTAGTTATGTGAAGACAAAAATCATAGTTACGACTATTATTTCCGGTATCATCCAAGCTTTCATTGTCTACGTAAGCTTTTGCCAATGTTACCCAAAAACTAAGAAATGCTTTTGCTTGATAAGAATGGGTGCAACATCCTCGTGTAAAAGTTCATAGTTGCGAGATTTAACAACTCAAGAAAATGCTCAATTGTCAACTAGTTGAACAAGAAAGGTACACTCCAAAATTTTGTTCTTGCAAACCGTGTAAAACGGCTCCAAGCAGTTTGTAGTTGAGCTATATAATTGGTAAAGAAAGTATTTTAACGTAAAAAAAAAAAAAAAAAAAAAAAAAAACTCTATTACCTACAACACTGCGACATCGTTTCAAGCAATTTATGAATTTAACATCCACTAGTTTCAGGATGAATTATATTATTGGGCTTGACGGGCTACTGAACTGTCTAATTATAAGCCTATTTAAAACGAGTTTGATGGTGGTGTAAAGGAAATTCCACATGGCTAATAGTCAAGGCAAATGTGAGCAATAAAACGAAGTTTTGGATTTTGAACATCTTCTATGATCTTTTATTAAATTTGAGCGTTCTGGAAAATTAGTTAATTGAGAAAGTTTTGAAGTTAAATTCTTATAGTGACCTTAAAATAGTGTTTTCGGTTTCAGTCTATTGTCAAGTCTTTTTTTCGGGTGAGTTGATTCAAGTACGTTATGAATTTTGATTCATCAAAGAAAGATATTTCTTTGACTAAAGCACAAAATTCTAAGATTTTGACATAATGATATGGAAGTTATATCTCTGTTAATGTTGATGCAAATAATGTTCTAAAAACGTTATTTATATCTTTCGATTACTTTACGTTTTGAGGATGACAAAATGTGAACTCACGTTACGTTAAAATTAACGTTAACAAGTTTTTAATCGGAAGATCCCGTTTCTACGCAAATCACTCTTGAACAAAGTTACAACTTGAACTAGTGATCAAAGAAGTGAATTCATGTTTTGAAAATTCACATTTTAAATGGGACAAAACATTTTTTCAAAAATACACATGACAAATTATTTTTGAAATATTAAGAAATGTTTTAATGGAAAAATAAGTTTGAAAATCACAACAGCTATTTTTCCCCCCAAAATCAGCTCCAACCTTCCCCAAATAAGTTTTCACCAGAAAAGACAAAATTTGGAGCGTCCTAGTCTACCACGGCTCCACGGTACCGTTAAATTTAACGGAGCCGTGGGTTATTTAGGGTCATTTAGATTAGTTTTTCTTTGTTTCAAGAGTGATCCAATCATCCTTCAAGTGATCCTCTTCATACCTCTTCACTAGCAAGAGAAGAACACAAGTATCCAAGTTGATACAAGGTGTTGTCATCCCTCTTCATTAGCAAGAGAAGAACTCAAGTAATCAAGAAGATACTAGAGTTATAGTTGATAGGTTTTTGTAACACTTGTTACAACCTTGTTGTGTCTTAGCATACATCAAGTTTATTTCCTTTTTGTGAGTGAGAGTGAAGATCAAGTGTGATCTATAGAGATAGTGAACATCTCTTGAAGCCATTGGGCTTGTGTGATTGATCAAGAAGATCAAGGGTCATTAGGTTAGTGTTAGTTGAGTAGAGTGAAGTGAGTGTTGATCATTGTGATCGTGTTTAGATCTTGGTGATCTCTTGAAGTAACTGAGCTTGAGTGTTTGGTCACGTGGACCTTGGTAGATTGGTGCTAGCTAAGATTAGCACTCGACATCTAGCTTAATGTCGGTAAAAGGATAAGTGACGTGTACGATTTTCTCCGCCTTAAGGGAAGTTGTTGACATAGTGCTTGAAACTCTCGAGTGTGGTACTCGGGGAGTGGAGTAGGGCGAAGAAGAGCTTCGTAGCCGAACCACTATAAATCCTCTGTCTCGGTTTGATCTTTCCAACTCTACTCTTTAGTTTTATTATTTATCATTAGTTAGAATAGTGTCTAGTTCATATTGGTGTTGATTGATTACATATAAGTGTTCGAATCAAAGTTTCCAATATCATACTTTTAAAACAAGATTTTTAAAAGAAGTTTTTTTTTAAACCGGTAAACTATTCAACCCCCTTCTAGTTTCCCACAGTTAATTATGTAAAAACATTTACACACATATAAAGAATCTAGCACAATTTGTCAAGAACTTATGTACGTTCTTCAACATGATATTTAAGCATCGAAAAACAATTTGCACATAAAGTATCATACCATTTAAAAAAGTTTCTCAAAAAAATATGGGAGTTTATATTAATTTTTGGTTGAACTGCTAAATGAGTAAGAAACATATTTTCATCATGTTGCAGCTGGTCCAACAACGTAATACTAATCTCAATTTACCCATACTCGTATACAACAAATATATAAAGTATCAAAAGTTTCTCATAGCAACCTATGTGGGATTATAAATCAATACAACCATTTGCGAAAAAAAACGTGGAGCCTAGTAATAAGGGAAAATGGTCTGAAAAGGCATCATACTTGCCACCTAATCCTTTTGTAAGCTACTTACTTTTTTTTTCCCTATATTGGGCACAATAGAAGAAAAAAGCAAGTATGTGCCCACTATAGGGAAAAAAAAGGTAAGTAGCTTACAAAAAGATTAGGTGGCAAGTATGATGTCTTTTCAGACCATTTTCCCTAGTAATAACCACGACATAGTTTCAAGGAATTTATGAATTTAACATCGACTAGTTCCAGGATGAGTTTATTATTGGGCTGGTGGGCTGTTTAACGATGGGCCCATTAATAACATGTTTGTGATGATTGATTGATTGGTGGTAAGAAAATTCCAATGCTAACAGTAAGAAGAATGTGAGACACAAAACGAAATTTTGGATCTTGATCATCTTATATGACCTATTATTCAATTTGAACATTTAGAAAAATTCATTTAATTGAGAAAGGTTTTGGTTTTGAGGCTAAATTCTTATCGTGACTAGTTAAAGTGGTATTTGTTGGAAAATTTAGTGCACTTGAGGGATGAGTTTACACCTGGTAATGGGTTTGGAGGTATGGAGTATACACCCATCAGGTCAATGAACACCCTGACTCAATTGAAGTGGTTTGCTGGTATAAATGACAATGCTGCTGATGCAGTTGATTCTGCTGCTAGCATTGTCATTCCTGCTGCTAGCTTTGTCTGTTTCTGCTGCTAGCTTTATTGCTGCTGATGCAGAACAACTCTGCTGCTAGTGTATCAATTCTGCTGCTAATGTTATTGTTCCTGCTGCTATTGTTTCTGCTGCTAGTACTTTGTTGCTGCTGCTAGTACAATGTTTCTGCTGCTAGTACAATAACTCTGCTGCTGAGCCTAGTTAATACGGGTAAGCATTAATGCTGGTAGGCATTGTTAATGCTGGTAAGCATCATTAATGCTGGTAGGCTTACAGTTAAGTCTGGTAAGCTGATAACCACTAACTCCTACAATTATGGAAACTATTATGGATAATTAATGGGCCGTTAATTATACATAGGGTTTTGAGTATGTCTCTATTATAAATAGAGATCATCACATGGCATGAAAGAAACGAAAAGAAAACCCTAAACACTTAATACGATCGGTTCTTGATCTGTGCCTAGAACAAGAACATCACTTGGTTTTATCCTATAGAGATATTCGTGCAACCCAGGCATAGGGTCGAATAGTTTCTATTGGAAAGTGATAACACGACTTCAAGTGAATATCCGGTACCTTGATTGATTATCTTTACCCTGTTACTGGGAGCACTACGACACCTCATAAACCAACAATCAATAGAAACTATTTAGTGATAATCAATGGCGGCTGCTATGAGGCATATGGCTGCTAACTTTTCAAAGCTGGAAAAGTTTGAAGGTGTGAATTTCAGAAGATGGCAAAAGAAGATGAAGTTCTTGTTGACTAGCATGAATGTGGCGTATGTTCTGACCACACCAATTCCTGTAGATTATGGGGATGATGCTACCATGGAACAGATGAGGAGCAGAAGCAAGTGGGAGAATGATGATTATGTCTGCAGAGGTTTAATCCTCAATGGTATGTCTAATACTCTTTTTGACATATATCAAAACATTGAATCTTCTCAAGAACTGTGGGATTCCTTGGAAGCCAAATATATGGTTGAGGATGCATCAAGTAAGAAGTTTCTTGTAAGTAATTTTAACAATTACAAAATGGTCGATTCTAGACCGGTCATGGACCAATACAATGAACTTCTTAGTATACTTGGTCGATTCACTCAACACAAGATGAACATGGATGAGGCTATTTCAGTCTCTTGTATCATCGATAAGCTACCTCCTTCTTGGAAAGATTTCAAGCATATGCTTAAGCATAAGAAGGAGGAGTTAACTCTTACTGAGTTGGGCAGTCATTTGTGAATTGAGGATTCACTCAAGGCGCATGAAAGTGACAAGCCAAAGAGCAGCACTGCTGCTGGTCCATCAGTTGTCAATATGGTGGAGCATAACAACTCCACCAGGTACAATGACAACAAGGGCAAATGTAAGCATCAGGATAACTCCAAAACTGATCCTAACAAGAAGTCTAAAGCTACTTGATGGAAGTGTGGTAAAACTGGACACTTCAGGAAGGATTGTAAAGATGGTATAATTGGCAATAAGACCAATGGATCAGGCACAAGTGGATCTGAGAATGGTAACTCCAATTCCCTGAAAGGTCAGAATATATTTAATAAGTCTTTTGAGATTTATTATGTTACATATATATCTGAAATGTACTTTGTGCAGGATGATGATGTTGCGTGGTGGGTTGACTTTGGAGCAACAATCCATGTGTGTAAAGATAGAATCTGGTTCAAGATCTACGAGTCAATGAATGATGGTTCTATTCTTCATATGGGGAATGAGTCAACAACCCTGGTGCATGGAAGATGATGTGTTGATTTGAAGTTTAGTTCTGGAAAGATTATTTCTTTGTTTAATGTTTTGCATGTTCCTGATATTAGGAAAAACTTGGTTTCTAGTAGTATTTTGAATAATTGTGGTTACAAACAAGTTATTGAATCTGATAAATTTGTTTTGTCTAAAAATGGTGTATTCATTGGTTTTGGTTATTTATGTAATCAGATGTTTAGACTTAACATTGTTCATGATATGATTAATTCTGCTTGTATGTTGTCATCTAAACAATATGATTCAACCCTTTGGCATGCTAGACTTGGCCATGTACACTTTAAAAGAATGCAAGATATGTCTAAGGATGGGTTAATCCCAACATTTGACATGGACACTGAAAAGTGTAAAACTTGTATGATGTACAAGATAACTAAGAAACCATTTAAAGATGTAAAACGTGAAACTAATGTGTTGGAATTAATACATAGTGACTTATGTGATTTACATGCTACTCCCTCTTTGGGGAATAAGAAATACTTTGTGACTTTTATTGATGATGCTTCTAGGTATTGCTATGTTTATTTATTGCATACTAAGGATGAAGCATTAGATAAATTTAAAGTATTTAAGACTGAAGTTGAATTGCAACAAGAGTCCCTGATCAAGAGATTAAGGACTGGTAGGGGAGGTGAGTACATGGATACTCTGTATTTTCAGTCTATTGGTATAATCCATGAAACGACTGCCCCCTATACTCCTCAGCAAAATGGTATTTCTGAAAGGAAAAACAGGGTGCTAAAGGAGATGGTTAATTCCATGTTGTCCTATTCTGGGCTGAGTTAAGGGTTCTGGGGTGAAGCTATGTTAACAGCTTGCTATTTGTTAAATAGGGTTCCCAACAAAAGGAACAAGACAACCCCTTATGAACTCTGGACTAAAAAGAAACCCAACCTGAATTATCTCAGGGTTTGGGGTTGTAGGGCTGTTGTGAAACTCCCTGATCCAAAGTTGAAAACTTTGGGTGAAAGAGGCATTGAATGCATCTTTGTTGGATATGCTGAGCATTCCAAGGCATATAGGTTATATGTTATTGAACCTAATGAATCTGTTTCAATTAACTCAATAATTGAATCAAGGGATGCAATCTTTGATGAGAATAGATTCTCATCAGTCCCTAGACCAAGTCAGAGGATTCCTAATGGAACCAATGATGTTGGTGTATCAGAAACCTCTGATGAGGTCCCTGATGAGGTTGTGGAACAACAACCTGAACCTGAGCTCAGAAGAAGCACAAGGGTGAGGACTCCAAAATCATTTGGACCTGAATTTCAATTGTACTTAATTGAAGGAACAAGGGATGAGGTCTCTGACCAACACTCCTATTGCTTTAATGTTGAGGATGATCCCAAAACATTTGATGAAGCAATGAAGTCCCAAGATGTTGCTTTCTGGAAAGAAGCAATAAATGATGAGATGGACTCCATCATGGGCAACAACACTTGGGTGTTGGCTGATTTACCACCTGGTTGCAAGCCTCTAGGCTGCAAATGGATTTTCAAAAAGAAAATTAAGGTAGATGGAACTATTGAAAAGTTCAAGGCAAGATTAGTCATTCAGGGCTTTAAACAAAAGTCTGGGATTGACTATTTTGATACTTATGCCCCAGTGGCTCGTATCAGTACCATAAGACTGCTGATTGCTATGGCATCTATTCACAATCTGATTATACATCAGATGGATGTGAAGACAGCATTCTTGAATGGTGAATTGGATGAGGAGGTTTATATGAACCAACCTCAAGGCTTCATCATGCCTGGCAATGAAAACAAGGTGTGCAAACTGATTAAGTCCTTGTATGGACTAAAACAGGCACCTAAGCAATGGCATCAAAAGTTTGATGAAGTGGTTTTTTCTAGTGGTTATTCACTTAACCAGTCTGACAAATGTGTATATAGCAAATTTGATGAATCTGGTAAAGGAGTCATCATTTGTCTATATGTTGATGACATGTTGATCTTTGGCACTGACCAAAGTCAAGTGGACCTAACAAAAGAATTTTTGTCATCAAGGTTCTCCATGAAGGATATGGGGGAGGCTGATGTTATCCTTGGTATAAGGATTAAACATGAAAGTAACAAAATTTCTATCTCACAGTCTCATTATATTGAGAAGGTGTTGAGGAAATTTAATTACTTTGAGTGTACTCCAGTGAGTACTCCTATGGATACAAGTGAGAAGCTCATGCCCAACAAAGGCAAGGCTGTATCTCAACTTGAGTATTCTAGGGTAATTGGCTGCTTGATGTATGCCATGACTTGTACTAGACCTGACATTGCATTTGCTGTGGGTAAATTGAGCAGGTATACTAGTAATCCTAGTACTCATCATTGGCAAGCAATTCAGAGGGTACTGAAGTATTTGAAGAGAACTATGGATTATAGTCTCTCATATACTGGTTATTCTTCTGTATTAGAAGGATACACTGATGCAAGTTGGATCAGTAACACTGAGGACAATTCGTCTACTAGTGGCTGGGTATTCCTACTTGGTGGAGGTGCAATTTCTTGGGCATCCAAGAAGCAAACTTGCATCACCAGTTCAACCATGAAATCTGAATTTGTGGCCTTAGCTGCTGCTGGTAAAGAAGCTGAATGGTTGAAAAACTTGCTTCTTGAGATTCCATTGTGGCCTAAACCTATAGCACCTATTTCTATCCATTGTGATAGTGCTGCTACATTGGCAAAGGCTTATAGCCAGATGTACAATGGGAAGTCTAGACACTTAGGTGTCAGGCATAGCATGATTCGTGAGCTTATCATGAATGGGGTGGTATCTATAGAGTTTGTTAGATCTCAACAGAACTTAGCTGATCACTTAACGAAGGGTTTGGCTAGAGACTTGGTTTTAAAGTCTGCTAAAGGGATGGGTTTAAGTCCACCTTAGTCACTGAATGCAAAGACACCCAACTCCCTCCTGAGGAAACTTTGGAGCTGAGTTCAATGTGGCAAGCTGAACATTTAGTGGACTGGAGCACATGTTTTATTTACATCCCAAGGTTGTGCTCAGAACCTGCTGTAAAGGAGGATGAAGTCTTCACTTCTTAATGGTTAATTTTCTTTGAAAAAGTGCTTAGCAGGGGCATGATTAAAAGATGAACCACCTATGTGAATGTTGAAGTTTTGCCGCTTCAGGAAGCTTTGGACTTTTAGCTTTTACAACATTTATGAATTGGATATGGACACATGGCTTGTATAGTGTCAGGAGTATTTTAGTGTTTGAAAATGTATGTGTATTTTATCATCAGGTATTCAAATGGGTTGAAGGGTTCAATTCTTACAACACCCTGATTCTCGAATATTTGAAAGCATAATGTACTAAGATGAGAATTCAATCTTTAAGATATTTTCATTTATGCATATGTTTTGTTTTGTGTTTATTTTTCATGCTAAGGAAGTGAACTAAATTTGGGGAGGATTGTTGGAAAATTTAGTGCACTTGAGGGATGAGTTTACACCTGGTAATGGGTTTGGAGGTATGGAGTATACACCCATCAGGTCAATGAACACCCTGACTCAATTGAAGTGGTTTGATGGTATAAATGACAATGCTGCTGATGCAGTTGATTCTGCTGCTAGCATTGTCATTCCTGCTGCTAGCTTTGTCTGTTTCTGCTGCTAGCTTTATTGCTACTGATGCAGAACAACTCTGCTGCTAGTGTATCAATTCTGCTGCTAATGTTATTGTTCCTGCTGCTATTGTTTCTGCTGCTAGTACTTTGTTGCTGCTGCTAGTACAATGTTTCTGCTGCTAGTACAATAACTCTGCTGCTGAGCCTAGTTAATACTGGTAAGCATTAATGCTGGTAGGCATTGTTAATGCTGGTAAGCATCATTAATGCTGGTAGGCTTACAGTTAAGTCTGGTAAGCTGATAACCACTAACTCCTACAATTATGGAAACTATTATGGATAATTAATGGGCCGTTAATTATACATAGGGTTTTGAGTATGTCTCTATTATAAATAGAGATCATCACATGGCATGAAAGAAACGAAAAGAAAACCCTAAACACTTAATACGATCGGTTCTTGATCTGTGCCTAGAACAAGAACATCACTTGGTTTTATCCCATAGAGATATTCGTGCAACCCAGGCATAGGGTCGAATAGTTTCTATTGGAAAGTGATAACACGACTTTAAGTGAATATCCGGTACCTTGATTGATTATCTTTACCCTGTTACTGGGAGCACCACGACACCTCATAAACCAACAGTATTTTTGGTTGTTAATCGTTTGTCAAGTCTATATTTCGTTGGTGTTGACCTTAGTGTAGTTTCTATAGTGTTAAGCTGTAAGGTTTATAAGTTGATTCAAGTCTGTTATGAATTTTGTGTGAATAACTGAATACTTTAGTTGAATTACAAAATTTCAAGGTTTCTAGAGAATGGTACCACCAAAAGTCCAAAATAATGGTAAGTGTAAAATTTTTGATATTCGAGCATCAAAATACAATTAGCCAAGAAAGTAAAAATTAAAAAAAAATTGAAATATTTATATTAGTTATTGGATGAAGAAATATAAGATTCTAATTCTCATATCTTCACAATCATGCCCAATAACATAATAACAACCTCAACTCACAAGATGAGATGTACAATGATATATATATAAAGTATCAAACGTTTTTTTTCAGTGACCTATGTGGGATTATAAATCAATACAACTATTCGCAAAAACAAACGTTGAGCTCATGTCATTAACTTGGTTGGTTGACACAATTAAATATGAACAAGTATCACCATATATCCTTACATCTCAGATAAATATAATGGTGATTTATGAACTCACCATTAAAATATTACAAAGTGTGAATCAATGAGAGTGAAGGAATAAGGAAACCGACATAAATAAAAGCACATTGTAAAATCAAGGCTACACTGGTGAAGGTGTTCGGACAATTTTTAATGGATTATCATTGTTTATGATATCGATCACCTTGTTTGGTACATCATAGAACAAACCCTTTAGTAAAAGCCTCAATTGACCATTGACTAGAAAGCCGAGCCATAAAGTTTCAACCCTCCATGGTCATTTTTGGCCCAACTATGAAACTCTAACAAGACGAGGCATTGATCAAGCAAACTAAAGCCAAGCTTGTGGCGAAGGTGCTTGATGTTTATGAAAATAGGCTTTGGCTTGAGCCGCCATGTACTTAGCTGGACGCTCATGACTAGTTCACTATTGCTGATGATCTTTCTCCTTTGCCAAACACTCAGTATTTGGTTGAGAAAACTGATCGGACCGTGCTGTTTACACCGAGAAAGAATGTAGCGGGTCGGCTGATGTATACAACTTACCACCATTTCATTCCCTTAACCTATGTGGGACTAAAGGTTAAAATGGTTTATAGTAACAAAAATATATCCTAATCTCTACCATCTATGAATTACTTATCAATTTTGTATCGTTGAATCTACTCAAGTAACTAATTAATACAAAGTTTGAACCATTATAGATATGGATTTGGATAACCAGAACTCTATGACATGAGGACATCGATCCAAACATTGTGGACTCGAGTAGTTTAAGAAGCGGGAAAAGAAAGACCACAAGGCACTACAATTTCATCCACACATTAAAGCCTTAGATTTTGCAAACGTAAATTTTGTACTCCTTAAAACCTGTTAAATGTGGTTTTAGTATTATTTTGTTAGTATACTTACAAATAATTTTGTACACCCGGTCATATTTAGTCATGGTTCCTTAGTTTTTTTGGTAAAGGGTTAATTTACCCAGTTAAAGTATATATAACTTTGGTCATGGTTCCTCAGTTAGCACCTTGAAAAGTTGATATTAATCCGAACATGTGTAATCCATACACAATGTGGGACTGACACTCTGTTCCCAAGTTTTTGAAATGAAAGAAAAGAAGAGAAGAGTTAAAAATGGGCAGAAAAGAAAAGGAGATGAATAAAATTAAATTTTTTATATCATGTTCCATAGTTAGGAGAGAAAAGAAGGGATAATAGATGATTTTACAATTGTAGCCTTAGTTATATATAAAAGTTATGTTTTATATTAGGTCATTTAAGTAATTTTATTTATTTAAAGTCTCTTAATATAACTTCTCTCCAAATCATCTCACTTTTGGGAAGAAAGTTTTGGAGAGAAGTTTAGCCAAAATTACTCTCCTCTTCTTTTCTCTTCTCTCCTAAAAAAACTAAGGAACACGAATTTATTTTGTCTTCTTCCCACTTCTTTTCTCTTCTTTCAAAAATAAAACTCGAGAACACAGCGTGAATGTTCTCATGGTGTTCATCAAAACATACATGCTCGTAACATACTTACTCATGCAATTGTACTATTTCTAACCAACATCTCATGTATGCGTTAGATTGATAAAAACCCGTGAGAGGTATTATATTATTGATATATATTTATAGTGCAACATAGAAGATACTAGAAACCCTAATGAACCCAACCCACATCTGGGCTTGGGCCGTTATATTGTCTAATACTCTCACGCAATTCGAGCGGCGAAATCGCGAAAGCTCGGATTGGATTAAATAACTAAATAAACGTTAAAGCAATAAAAGTTTTGTTGATGAAGATATCTGACAGCAAGCGGTGATAAATCTTCATCTGCAGCAGCAAAATCAAAATAAAGCGATAGCAAAGAAAAAGCAGTAAAGCAAATAATTAATTTTGATGACGACATTCGACATCAAGCGGAGATTAATCTTCATCATGCAGCAACAACAAAAGCAAAGAAACAAAAATAAAAACAAAACATTTTTTTTTATTTGATAAGGGATAAAGGATGGTGACAAGGGTTTGACGAGGTGGCGGCTCAACGTAGCCACCTAGGTCTGAGGAACAGACCCGCTCCAATACCATGATAGATTGATAAAACCCCGTCAGAGGTATTATAGTATTGATATATATTTATAGTGCAACATAGAAGATACTAGAAACTCTAATGAACCCAACGCACATCTGGGCTTAGGCGCTATATTGTCTAATAGTATGTGCTCGTTATTATCTTCTAAATCTATCATGCTAATTATTACTAAGTTCCAATACATCTGTTATGTTTTGATGCAATTGGATTCGAAGATTGATCCTCCATGGCTCCATTACCAGCATCATCAAACAATACAAAAGTGACTATTTCAAAAGAGAGGGACCATTAAAGAGAAACATGGGTATGACACTGCCCGACAACTTATCTCTGGGGACAATTTATGCGGAGCACAAGACAGAATATTCATTTATTTGACACAAAGAGCATCATGTATGTTAACCCCAAGGGAAAAACATCACCTTTAACCTTTTCAACTTTAACTAAAAAAAAATACCCCTTATGTATGTTAACCCCAAGGGAAAAACTCAATCTTAACTCAACTATTTTCAAAATCAACCCCTAAACTAAAACTAATACTTCATTTAATAAAAAACATAACATTTAAAACACGAATTACATTAAACATTAAATTTAAAACACGAATTACATTAAACATTAAAGTGAAAACACGAAATACATTAAACATTAAAGTGAAAACACGAAATACATTAAACATAAAAGCCGCCGTTCAAAAAAAAAAAAAAAAAAACATTAAACATTAAAGTGAAAACACGAAATACATAGTACGATTAATACAAACTACGATACGAATTTTTTTTTTTCAAATACTAAAAACATTAGAGGGGGTAAAAGGATTTTTTTTTAACTCAACGGCTACATAGTACGATTGAGGGGTAAAAATGATTTTTTTTTTTTTTTTTTTTTTTTTTTTTTTTTTTTTTTTTTTTTTTTTTTTAAATTCAAAGTAGCCTTTAACGTTGCGTTAAAGGGTTAACGTGGGAAGTTAACACAGCTTTAACGCAACAAGGCGGTGTGGTTAACGCACCCTTAACGCAAGAAATGTTAAACTTTAACGTGGGTTTAGGGTCAAGACACCGTGTGCTCTAATGGATGTAAATGTAATAACGATACATCCGTTTTTGCTACAGTAATCTCAATTATTTATTGTCATTTAGAAATAGTTTTTATATTATGAGCTTATTGAGATAGAAGTTATCGAGTTTGAACACCGATGTTTTTTTTATCTGAGGTCTTTCTTTGAGTAGTCTATCAACACAACACAGCCACATCATTTCGAACAATATTAAATCGAGTTGTTTTTGTAATTTGTAGAAAACTCATATATATGGGCAATAATGCCGCTCTCTAATGATGCAATCTTTAGTGTACATGTATTTAGCTTTTGTAGATGACATTGCATCTTCACTTGTGCATATTTCCAATACATCATCGCACGAAAAAAAATTGAAAAAACTTATCTCTTATTAATGATAAGTGATGTTTGAAATCTCCTAGTGTATAAGCTAGCAAAATTTTCTCTCTTTGTAAATGACAGGTGATCGAAGTGCAAAGTCTCTTTGCAAAAATTTGAGAGTACATATAAGTTTTTCAAATCAATATTCTATGTCCAATCGTATTATATTGACACAAATTATGTTAATGTGAAAACATAATATAACTTTAAGACATATTTCTCATACCCACTATGTTATATTAGCTAGAAAAAGTTCACTCTTTAGCCGACGTGGGATAAAATGTTGAAACAATACGTTTTTACTAGAAAATAGTAACTCACCAAGAACGAGTATCGACTCATGCATTTCCACAAATCTAATGGGTTGATACAATGATACTCATAAGTCATACCATCTACAACATAACGACATCGTCCCGAGCAGTTAATGGACATAAGGTTAATGCAGTCTCTACAAACTACATACATCACTCCAATTGTCTGAAGAAATGTAGTTAGCGTAGCAGCAGCAATGTAGTTAGCAACAGCAATGTAGTTAGCTTAGCAGCAGGAATGTAATTAGCTTAGTCTGTTACAATGTAGTATAAATACTCTGTAAATGGTCATTTGACCATAAGTTTTTCAACTTCAATAATAATCATTTTCACTTTTCTCTCAATCTCAATATGGTATCAGAGCATCACCAGCTCTCCGGTGGACAAACCACCACCAAATAACAAACTCTGATCACCTCAACAAACTTTGACCGCCCTAACAAACTTTGACCACCACCAAAACCATCATAACTGTCTAACAACCATCATTCCGATTACCAAACAACCATCATTTCAACCACAATCTTCTCCTATTCATCATTATCACATCAAATCACCATCAAACAACACAAATCCCATCACATTCATCAAAATCATCACAGATCCATCAAATTTCAAAAATGGCGGGAACCTCAGAAACCCCTCAAAACAATGAAATCAACTTCAATCACCCTCTATTCCTACATCAAAATGATCACCCAGGCTTAATTCTTATCTCCAAGAAACTTACTGGATCAGATAACTATGCTTCTTGGAAAAGATCCATGGTTATTGCTCTAAATGCAAAGAACAAACTCAAGATTGTTACTGGTGAGTTTGAAGAGCCTGGTGTCAGTTCACATCTGAGAGCACTCTGGGAAAGAACAAATGATATGATCATATCATGGATCTTGAACACTCTTGATGAGAAGATAAGCAATTCACTCAGTTTTGTCAACTCTGCACATGATCTTTGGGAGGAATTGCAAGAACACTACTCTCAATTGGATGGCCACAGAATCTACCAAATCACCAATGACATTGTGCAATTGAAACAAGACAATGTGGCTATTGAAATCTACTACCATAAGTTGAAAGGATTTTGGGATGAATTTGACTCACTTGAAGCTCCATATCTTTGTGTTTGTGAATGTACTTGTGAGAATGGAAGATCAAACAGTGAGAGGGATCAAAGGAAAAGATTGATACAGTTTCTCATGGGTTTGGATGAGTGCTATGCAAATGTTAGAGGTCAGATCCTTCTCATGAACCCTATGCCTACTGTTGCTAAGGCCTATAGTATGATCAGACAAGAGGAGAAACAAAGGGAAGGAAATGGACTCAAAACCACACCCTCAGTTGCACTTTCATCTCACACCAACAACTCAAGAAACACTTACAACAACAACACAAGATTTGGAAGGAATTTCAATACTGGTGAGTCATCCACAAGAATCAACAATCAAAAGGATCCACCAAGAAGGAGTAATTTTAGAAAAGGGGTCATTTGTGGAAATTGTAACAAGGAAGGACATCTCAAGGAAGAATGCTATCAATTGGTTGGGTATCCAATAGGTCACCCACTGCATGGGAAGTATAAACCACCAATCCAACAAGGAAGAACAAACTCAGGGAATAGGTTTGTGAACATGACAGTTGGGCACGAGGTCAACTCAGATGGGTCAAATGGAATGGGTCAAAATGATGCAGCAATGAATGCTAGGATGGACAAACTGCAGAACCAACTCAATCAAATGATGATGCTTATGCAGCAAAACAAAGAGGCAACTGAGTTTGGCACATCAGGTATACCTAAACTCAAAATCACTCATATTACTTGCAGTACCTATAGACTAGTTGGTTCTATCATGCTTCATCAGATACATCTTTGGGTTGTTGACAGTGGTGCCACAGATCACATTTGCATAACCTTAACTTCCATGCACAACATTAGACTATGCAAACACCCTATTTATGTTACACTCCCAAATGGCCAACACACACAAGTTAGACAAATTGGATCAGTCTATATTAATGATCATATCACCCTACATGATGTATTATACATACCATCATTTTCATATAACCTGCTCTCAGTTAGTAAACTTGGCTCACACTTACCCTTATCTGTCCTGTTTACACCATTTAACTGTTACTTTCAGGACCAACACAAGAGGATTGCACATGGCAACCTTTGTAATGGTCTATACATCATCAAACAAGAGCAACCATCACCTCAATCCCTCACACTCTCAGTCAACAACAGCAACCATCACCTCTGGCATGCAAGGCTTGGACATTCTGCTTACTCTACCTTACAACAAATAAAGTCTATTACTGTACCTTGTAAAATACCATCAAACTCTTGTACAATTTGCCCTTTAGCTAAACAACATGCTTCTTCATTTGAAATTAGTGACTCTCATGCTACAAACTTATTTGATTTGATTCATGTGGATGTATGGGGTCCCTATAAACATGTCACTGTGAACAAGTGTAAATATTTCTTAACCATTGTTGATGATCATTCAAGAGCCACATGGACATATCTAATGCCCACAAAACACCACACCATCTCTCACATAAAAATGTTTCATTCATTTGTCAAAACTCACTTCAGTACTAAAATCAAAACTATAAGAAGTGACAATGGGTCAGAATTTGTAAATCAATCCTTAACCCAGTTTTTCCACCAAGAAGGTATCATTCATCAAACAACATGCCCATACACCCCACAACAAAATGCAAGGGTTGAAAGAAAACACAAACACTTACTTGAAGTAGCTAGGGCTATAAGATTTCAGGCAAACTTTCCAATTCATTTTTGGGGGTATTGCATTTTAGCAGCTACTTACATCATAAACAGACTCCCATCAAAACCCCTTCAAAACAGAACACCATATGAACTCATCCACAAAACAACCCCATCACTCTCACACCTCAGGATAATTGGATGCCAGGCCTATGCACATGATCACACCCTTGACAAATTTGCTGCAAGATCCACACCATCAGTACTACTTGGTTACCCTACAACACAAAAAGGTTACCTTTTGTACAAACTTCACACACACAAAACCTTTGTAAGCAGACATGTTCAATTCAATGAATCCATTTTTCCCTTCCATCAACAACCATCCAAAACTTCACCAACCTCAATTCCAACCATAACAGCCACACCATCTGATTTCTATCCTATCCCAACACCAACCCATCACCAACACCAACTACACCAGAACCTACACCAACACCAACACCCTCACCAACACCAACACCAACACCAACACCAACACCAACACCAACACCAACACCTGAACCTAACCACACTGAGCCATCTATACTAACTGAGAACACCCCAACCACACACATTCAAGAAGAACCACCATCACCTCCATCAATTCAACCTGACCACATTGAACAACCTCAAACCATACCACCACCACCAAGAACATCCACAAGACAATCCAACATACCACTGAAATACAAAGATTATCATTACCAATTACCCAAAACCAAACACACTGTTCAATCCACCATCAAATTTCATCACTCAAAATACATAAATTATAATAACATTTGCTCTCCAACCAAAAGACATCTCATTAACACCATTAACAATATTGTGGAACCAAAGTCATATACCCAAGCTGTAAAAGATACTAGGTGGATAGATGCTATGTCTATAGAACTGCAGGCACTGGATGCTAATGGAACATGGGAAGTGGTCACTCTACCATCAAACAAGTCTCCAATTGGCTGCAAATGGGTGTTCAGAATCAAATGCAAGGCTGATGGAACAGTTGACAAATTCAAGGCTAGACTTGTAGCAAAAGGATTCACTCAAAAGGAAGGGATTGATTACACTGAAACATTTGCTCCAGTTGCAAAGATGGTCACAGTTAGAATTTTCCTAGCCATAGCAGTGCATCACAACTGGCAAATAGCTCAACTGGACATCAATAATGCCTTCTTAGATGGAGATTTACATGAGGAAGTTTACATGTGTCTACCTCAAGGTTACAAGGCCCCATCATCTATTCTAAACCCTGTGTGCAAACTCAAGAAGTCCCTTTATGGTTTGAAACAAGCTAACAGGCAATGGCATACCAAACTCACTTCTTTTCTGATCACCTTGGGATTCAAGCAAAGTTATGCAGATACTTCACTCCTAATCTACAAAAAAGGTGCAGATTTTCTAGCCATAGTCATTTATGTAGATGATATTCTCTTGACTGGCAACAACAGCCAACTCATCTCACATTTCAAACAACAACTGGATAACAAGTTCAGCATCAAGGATTTGGGAGAACTCAATTACTACCTTGGTATTGAGTTTCTCAGGAATGACAAAGGCATTACCATGACTCAAAGAAAATATGCCCTTGAGCTTTTACACACAGCTGGTGTACTTGACCTTAAGCCATCCCACATCCCAGTTGATCCTCTCATCAAGTTAAATGACAAGGATGGTGATCCATTACCAGATGCTTCCCTCTACAGAGTTCTAGTTGGAAAGCTTCTCTGCCTGACTATTACTAGACCAGACCTTTCATATGCTGCTCATAACCTCAATCAGTTTAGTCATGCTCCTAGAACCCCACATTTTGAGGCTCTCATCAAGGTCTTAAGATATATTAAAATGTGTCCAGGACAAGGTCTACACTTCCCATCTCATTCTCCTCTAAAACTACAAGCAGACTGTGACAGTGACTGGGCAAGCTGTCCAATTACTAGAAGGTCAGTCACTGGATTTTGCATCTTTCTAGGACCATGTTTGATTTCCTGGCAATCCAAGAAGCAGATTGTTGTCTCAAGAAGCTCAACTGAGGCAGAATACAGGGCATTGGCTGATTGTACTTGTGAGTTAACATGGCTACAAAGCCTACTTATGGAGTTTCATGTTCCTATTATCAAGCCAATTCCCATCCTATGTGATAATCAATCCACTATTGCTCTAGCTTCTAACCCTGTGCAGCATGCTAGGACAAAGCATATAGAGATTGATTGCCACTTTGTTAGAGATAAGATCAAAGCAGGAATCATTTGTCCTTCATTCATCCCCACAAAAGCTCAAACTGCTGATGTTTTAACCAAAGGGCTTAGCAGGTCTCCCTTTCACACCTGTATTTCCAAGTTTGGCATGTGTGATCCATACACACTGCCAACTTGCAGGGGGGGGGTAATGGACATAAGGTCAATGCAGTCTCTACAAACTACATACATCACTCCAAGTGTCTGAAGAAAGTAGCAGCAGCAATGTAGTTAGCAGCAGCAATGTAGTTAGCTTAGCAGCATGAATGTAATTGATGAAGCGAAAAGTGTACCGCTTTTAAGGGGTCATTTAAGCCCTAAATCGTATTTATTTGATCAAATATTGCCCTAAATCGTTCCTTTTGTCATTTTAGGTACTTTTGAGGAGAAATCTGGAAAAGGAGGCATTTTGGACGTTTTTGGAGCATAAAAGTGAAGAAAACGACAAAGTCTCAAAATCATGCTAAAAGTTACCTTTGACGGCGTCAGGATTATCCCTGGACGGCGTCATGGCTTGGCAAGAAAAGGTGGATGTGAAATTTACTCATGATAAGCCAGAGAAATTTGCATGGGAATTCTGACGGCGTCACGCTTTAATCTGATCAAGGTCGTCACGGCTTAATTTAGAGAGGGACGGCGTCACCCCTAATTCTGACGGCGTCAACCCCTGATAAGCCAGAACGGATTTTGGAGAGCTAAAGAGGGACGGCGTCAAGAAGGTCATCCGGGAACCCTAAAAGCGGCGAGTTGACGGCGTCACACTCCATAACGTGACGCCGTCAGATCTGAAAGTCTATATATAGTTTTGCAATTTTTTGTCATTAGGGTGGAACTTATTGAGGAACTTTGTGTGTGAAAACCCTAAGACGAATTTGGCAGCTTTTTCAAGGCTTTTTGCCTTGAGATCTTCCATGTTACATTGAAGATAAGTTATCAATTAATCATTCAATATGTCTATGTGTTGTTTGATTCTATCTTGTTCTTGTCTTTTGTTTAACATGCTAGGCTAGATTTATCTTGTGTTTGCTTAGATCTAATGAAACCTAGCTATTGATTATTGGTTATTAGTGTGTTGTTAGTTGTATTGGATGATTGTTCATCTATGTTAGGCTTAAGAAAACTAGCTAACTTCCTATTCGGTAACTTGCTTGAACGTCTTAAGAAACATGAACCAATGCGTACTAAAGGTTTTTATGGTTGTATTTAATGCACAAGCGAATTCTAGTGATCCCATGTTAGGAGCTTCCTAGCCGGCTCGACATAGGAGTGAAGTAGGAGCTTGTAGAGTTGGGGAAGTACGTACGCCACCCCACAAATGGTATTAAGGAATACACCCGTCATCCACGCAACTAATACACACTAATCAACCGGTAAAAGATAGTTAGGGAGTAAGGAAATCTAAGTAAACACATTTCTCTCTATATAAGTTTTACCACCTTTTCATTTTCAGTTATTTTATTTTATTTGCATTCGTAGTTATTTGGGTTAGTTGACTAGCAACTAATTCCGCCCACTCTTTCAAACCCGAGATTTTACTTGCTTTCATAAAATTATAAAAACATAAAAAAGAATCTTCTCTCACCCTTAGACCTATTAGAGTAATTTTTCATACCTAACGAACACTATTCCCTGTGGAGAACGATCAATCCCCCGTACTTACCACTACACTATACTACATCGGTCAGGTACACTGCCTGGTGGGGTTGTAAGCCTCTTGAGATCCCTCGAGAGGTAAAACCTGTTGTAAGGTTGCAAAACCATGCATCAAGTTTTTGGCGCCGCTGCCGGGGAATAGTTATTGTTTAGGTTGAATTTTTTATTTTATAGGTCTACTCACTAGATTCCTTTCTAGTGAGATTTTTATTTTATTTTTCTAGATTTTCTTTAGTCTATCTATTTTCTTCGTGCTTTTGTTCGTATAAGGTTTCCATTGACTCTTCCGTTCACCATTATGGAGAACACGAATCCACCATACCACCAACCACGTAATTCACCCACTCCATATGACATCTTGATGTTTAAACAACATAAAGATGAACCTCTCTATGATGCATGGACTCGTTTTAAATATTTACTCCAAAAAGTCCCTCATCATAACTTTGATTTTTGGTCCCTAACTCAAATCTTTTACAATCATGTCGACCGACATGCCCAAAGGGACATTTACCATATTGCCGGCAGGGATATTAGGGAATTAAGTGCTGAGAAAGCATGGGAAGCTATTGAGAATTGTGCCCAATATTATTATATGGTAGACAACCCAACAAACATTAATACAAGTCAATTGACCACAAATTTCAAGGATCATGAAACAAGTTTGTTTGGGGATGAGGGTAGAGTTGAGCCACCTAGCTGCATGTCATGGTTAGGCACTACCACAATACAGGGTGAACACTTAGGTTATCTTGATGTGATGGAGGATCTAGCCGAGCATGATCACATTGATAAAAAAGACCTAGGTTTTATGATCGATGACGATGAATCTCAAGAAACACATGATGAATCTTTTGGGCAATTTGAATATAGCAGTCAGAATATTGAGGATGATCCTTATGATTCGGACATTGAAGTTGAGATGCCTAGAGAAACACTTGAGATACTTGGTAAAATGTTAGGGTTAGATCCTACTAAAACACATGATGAGGATATAGGTAATCTTGACATAAGGAATGATGAGGTAAGTAACATAAGCCCACCAAGTACCCCACAAGTCCTACCATCATTCGAGGCATACACACCACCGGTGACTTACCCGGAAGAAGTAGAAGAGACTATAGGAACCCCAATAGAGGTAGAACCTTTGAACCAAACACAACTAGAAGAAATAGGTTTGAATACTTGTAGTCACAACCTTTCTTTTAGTTCTATGGAAGTTCCTAGTTTTGATGAACCGGAGCCTCAACCGAGACCCTTACCCAATTTTCCATCCTTGGATGAAAAGTTAGGAATTAAAATAGGTCCTGATCCACCCGTCAAACCATATAGTCCGGGTAGTTTTACGATAAAGGTAGTAGACTCTAAGCCTTGTAGAGAGGAAGCCAATATAGGAGTGAACCATGACCTTACATACTTACATCACCCATTTATGGTTGATCATAAGAAACATTATGGGTTCAAACCGGGTTTATTAGGTCAAAGTGAATTCTTAACTAGGAATCTCTCGAAGTTGATAGAAGATGATCCCTTTCTAGGAAAAAATCTTAATCCGCCCATTAGCCCAATTGAATTAGGTAAGGTTATGATGATAGGAGCACACATCTTTGAGCATATAATTCATCCACCACTCTTTCCTCACGTGGCATACTCCTACCAAGTTGGTGTGTATCGCTACTATCACCCGCACTTAATCCTAAGTGTAGGAAAAACCTCTCCTTTATCCGTTAAATAAGGGTAGAGTCAGGCTCGTGACTCGAACAAAAACAAGCGCTTCTTGGGAGGCAACCCAAGCTTTATTTGCTTTGTGTGTTTATTTCATTGTTTGTTTGATTTTATTTGTTTCCGTGTGTGTGTTTAATTTTTATTATTATTGATCCATGTTCAAAACTAAATTGTGAAAATGCTTTATTTTGTTTTTGACTTCGTCTTAACTACATATAAAGGTATTTTGCAAAAGTTAAGTGTAAGGGAAATCTAAATCGGTTTATTAGAACAAATGAACATGAATCCTAATAATATTAAATTAACATACATATTAGTATTTGTTTGAGTCAAATGCTTGTATCGAGTCATAATGATGTTTTGCAGGATTTCCAGGAAGTAAGGTATAGGTTTTTCCAAAAAATTTTCCGGAAACGTAACATGAGAATTCTGTCAGATCATTTCTGACGGCGTCAGGCTTTACAACCTGACGGCGTCAGGTTTAATTTTCTGAAAATTTTTGAAAGTTTTGTTTTCATAAAAAGTTTTTATTAAATCTCTAACTTATAATCTCCAGGAATCTGCAAAATTATCATTCCACAAGCATTATATCCTTATATATAGATTTTATCCCGCCGATGTTATGCAGGTTTTCGTGTTTGTTTTCTCAGGTTTAACAGGTTATTTTGGACAAGGAAATGTATTTGGATCAAGCTTATGGCGATGCATTAGTCATGGAGCTTTTACATTCTCTTGGAAGAAGATCTAGCCGTGTTAATTCATTATCCACCGAGCGAATCAGGGGAGTATTTGATTTCATTCTTTTACCTTATTTACTTTTACATCTTGTTATTTGAACATTGGGGACAATGTTCATCTTAAGTGTAAGGGGGGGGTAAAGTACGATACCTTAGAGAATGCTATTACGCTTGATTTTTGTTTGTTTAATAGTAGATGTGTAATAAAACTGAGATAAATACCTGATAGGGTAATTTTAGTGCCAAATTTAAATTTTTTTACAACATATAGGAGTGAAACTTTGGTCTTAATGAGCGTCTCATGGATAGGAATTATATGACTAGCACAAAAACTGTACCACTAAAAAATTTTCCACCCCCAAATATGTGAGGTTCGCCCCTAGAATTGGTAGGAAAAGCATTTTGCTATGATGTGTGTACCGGTAGCACTTAGATTCTAGAACTTGCGTTAGGACCATTCCGAGGCCACAAGTGAGACTACATTCGTGTAGTTAGATTTACTACATAATAAGAGGCATTAAGATTAACCCATTGTTTTACACCCGTGTTTTTGCTATAATTACATTGACTACATTGGTCAAGTAATTCTCCCACACCCTTTGCGTTGTACTCATTTTTAGTACACGATACCCCTAGTACACCCCTCAGAGCCTATCTTTTCGTTTCGACCTTTAAGCATTTTACTTAAAGGAAGAATTTGTTTACACCCCACTAAAATGTACACCCAAATCGCCTTAGCCTACCTTGTATGCACTCATTTTTAGTGCATTATTGTGACAACATTTGTGTAAACCCAAGTTAATTATCTAGTTGATTACATGGTTGCTAAGTCGAGTCATATCCTTGTACATATTGTTTTGGGACGATTGGGACTCATGGGTAAAGTACTAGTGTAATGGAGTAATGGGGAAGAACATCATTTATTACCCCCATATGTGCTAAATATTTTAAAAGTACTCCAAGTTTTTCAATTATCTTAATTCGAGTCATTAGAATAGTTATTTGTAAAGTTATGTAAAAGTTCAAGTGTAAGGGGAATGCAACGCCCCTATGATGTATTATTTTGGATGGTAGGGCAAAAGTGTATGCAATAAAAAAAAAAAAATCGAAAAAATCAAGAAAAATACAAAAAAATGAGAAAAAGAAAAATAGAAAAAACATACGGACTACCATCCCGTTTCATTTTATGTTTGTTTTATGTTTTTGTTATTTTCTTTCATTAGCTTAAATCGAGTCGAGTCTTGGCTTATGCAACATTGTATAGTACATGTAATTAATCAAGATCTTTAACTCGCCACCAGTAAAATATCCTTTATCCAACAAAACCGTGTTTTCCTTTTCCCTACACCTAACGTTATAACCCATTTAAAAGCCCTCTTTGATAGTTTATCTTAGGTGCTTACGCCTAGTGGAGGAGGTTTTTGATCCTTTCCCAAGCCTATGGTAATCTATTTGCTATGACAGGTAGTGAGAGATATTATCCGTTTTCATTTATGAGATTTATTTTGATGACACTTGAGAGATGTGAGTATCTAAACACTACTTGTGAGGTGCTAGTTTGTAATCTTCGTGCTTATTATGATTAAAGTGGAACGATTATTTGTTGTAATTACTTTTATGTTAGCATTAAATGACCCCTAACTTGTATTTTGATTAGAATAAAAGCGCATTTGCTTGAGGACAAGCAAATCTCAAGTGTAAGGGTATTTGATGAAGCGAAAAGTGTACCGCTTTTAAGGGGTCATTTAAGCCCTAAATCGTATTTATTTGATCAAATATTGCCCTAAATCGTTTCTTTTGTCATTTTAGGTACTTTTGAGGAGAAATCTGGAAAAGGAGGCATTTTGGACGTTTTTGGAGCATAAAAGTGAAGAAAACGACAAGGTCTCAAAATCATGCTAAAAGTTACCTTTGACGGCGTCAGGATTATCCCTGGACGGCGTCATGGCTTGGCAAGAAAAGGTGGATGTGAAATTTACTCATGATAAGCCAGAGAAATTTGCATGGGAATTCTGACGGCGTCACGCTTTAATCTGATCAAGGTCGTCACGGCTTAATTTAGAGAGGGACGACGTCACCCCTAATTCTGACGGCGTCAACCCCTGATAAGCCAGAACGGATTTTGGAGAGCTAAAGAGGGACGGCGTCAAGAAGGTCATCCGGGAACCCTAAAAGCGGCGAGTTGACGGCGTCACACTCCATAACGTGACGCCGTCAGATCTGAAAGTCTATATATAGTTTTGCAATTTTTTGTCATTAGGGTGGAACTTATTGAGGAACTTTGTGTGTGAAAACCCTAAGACGAATTTGGCAGCTTTTTCAAGGCTTTTTGCCTTGAGATCTTCCATGTTACATTGAAGATAAGTTATCAATTAATCATTCAATATGTCTATGTGTTGTTTGATTCTATCTTGTTCTTGTCTTTTGTTTAACATGCTAGGCTAGATTTATCTTGTGTTTGCTTAGATCTAATGAAACCTAGCTATTGATTATTGGTTATTAGTGTGTTGTTAGTTGTATTGGATGATTGTTCATCTATGTTAGGCTTAAGAAAACTGGATAACTTCCTATTCGGTAACTTGCTTGAACGTCTTAAGAAACATGAACCAATGCGTACTAAAGGTTTTTATGGTTGTATTTAATGCACAAGCGAATTCTAGTGATCCCATGTTAGGAGCTTTCTAGCCGGCTCGACATAGGAGTGAAGTAGGAGCTTGTAGAGTTGGGGAAGTACGTACGCCACCCCACAAATGGTATTAAGGAATACACCCGTCATCCACGCAACTAATACACACTAATCAACCGGTAAAAGATAGTTAGGGAGTAAGGAAATCTAAGTAAACACATTTCTCTCTATATAAGTTTTACCACCTTTTCATTTTCAGTTATTTTATTTTATTTGCATTCGTAGTTATTTGGGTTAGTTGACTAGCAACTAATTCCGCCCACTCTTTCAAACCCGAGATTTTACTTGCTTTCATAAAATTATAAAAACATAAAAAAGAATCTTCTCTCACCCTTAGACCTATCAGAGTAATTTTTCATACCTAACGAACACTATTCCCTGTGGAGAACGATCAATCCCCCGTACTTACCACTACACTATACTACATCGGTCAGGTACACTGCCTGGTGGGGTTGTAAGCCTCTTGAGATCCCTCGAGAGGTAAAACCTGTTGTAAGGTTGCAAAACCACGCATCAGTAATTAGCTTAGTCTGTTACAATGTAGTATAAATACTCTGTAAATGGTCATTTGACCATAAGTTTTCAACTTCAATAATAATCATTTTCACTTTTCTCTCAATCTCAATAGCAGTAAGTGACTGTTGTAACTTTACCCCGGATAAAAAATTTGGTCGATAATGACCACATATTTGTATGACTATACGAACACATGTTCGATTCACTTATACAGCGGTTAGAGGTGTTTTTATGGCGCGTGGTCGCAAGCACTTGTTTATTTGCCCATTTAGTGGGTTAAAATACATTTGCAGTTTGCACAATATCAACTTTTATAAATGAGAGTTGTTAACAATTTACACCCTAAACATAATTTTGCGAAGTTTCATGATTTGGAGAGTACGATACCACCAAAATGAACATATCTGAAAGTTTAATCTCTATACACTATGGGTCTATATGGTAAATGCATGTAATTAGCACAAAATACCAACAACTCGCACAAGTTCTTATCGTAGATGTTTACAGAAATATAACATCTACAACAACATTCAACAGCATAGCGAGCTCAAGTCATAACATCTGAGAAGCGAAAACGGGCCGGGTTCACACAGATAATTTCTCAGTTATGAAAACAACTATAGTCTACAAGACAAACTTGGTTGAAGAGCATGTAAATAAATACAATCATCAAATGTTTTGCCGAATATAATGGTATTTATTATATTATTACCTTTGAAAAATTACGAAGTGTGAATAAGTAAAGTGGGTGAAGGATACATGTACGTTAATCATTAATCGACACACATGTGATTAATTGTCACTCGTATATTAGGAGTAGTTAGCAACATCTCTTAATTATCATTGACCTATGTCAGATGGAAAATTACTCCTTATATAAAAAAAAGCTCTAAGGCACAAACATGTTCCAACTCTATCACGACATCGTTCGAACAATGTAATATTGACCATCGAGTATTAAGTTATTGGGCATTCTAATGATGGGCCGAATCATAACGTGTTTGTGTTGGTTTGGTTTTAAGTAATCCCACATTTAACATGTACATTTGTACAAAGGTACGTGTCTCCGAGAATTCATTCTTCCAATGATTTTACATTCATGGCTCCTAAATCGAAGTTTTTGATCTTGAATATCTTATGTCCTCTTTTTTCCAGTTTGAACATTCAAGAAAATCCGTTCAAGGTTTTTGTAGCTAAATTCTTATATTGACCGCTTAAAGTGATATTTCCGGCCGTTAGTTGTTTTGTTATGACGTTCAGGGTGGCTTTTGGTGTTTCTGGTTTGAGATGAATTGAGGTCGGTGCATGTATCACGTCTAATTAATTTAGATTTCTGAAGTTAAACATTTTATGAAGTTTTATTTAGTTTTGTACTTCAAGTAATTAATGAATCTCGATGTATCAAATAAAGAAAATTATTTGGCCAAATTACAGCATTTCCAGATAGAAACTGTACCCCCAAAACATATATATCTAATATAATAAACGAGAGTTTTGTACCAGTCATTGAAGCACACTTTGCAATTAATGCAATGATGTGTCCTCAATATGATTGGTCCTTGAGTTTGGAAGGTACAACACCTTCACGATTCAAACCACACACAACACACAACAACTTCTTGAGTACGCCTAATAAACCCATTTCCTAAAATCGTAATCCGTTTCAATTGTACAATTAATTTCATCCCATTCAAAAACACCTTCAAAAATATCATACGGATTGATATTTATGGCAGCCATTGACAAACAGTTTCAGAGGAAGATCTGAAAGGTGCATATGTCCGAATGTGACTGGAGAATTTAATCTTTCGAGTTTTGATGTTTAGTACTCAGAATTTAGTCTTTTGTTGTTTTAGATTATGGGTTTTGCTCAAAATTTGATCTTTTAGTGTAAAACCCTGAAATTCGGATTCCTAATTTTACGTCTAATTTGAGCTTTTACCAAAGTTTGTAACAATTATTTTGACACCTAAAAACTATATGTTATAAATATAATGACAATTATATAAACTAACCTAAGTTACACGTTAATAATATGGATTGGCTACATAATTGAAACCTTCCTTAATTCCCTAAGTCATCACACGTTTAGTTAGTCTTATAATATCTGATTTTTACACAATCAATTCCCCAAATCCCGGCCTAATTATCACATACATAACAAACTTTTTAATCAAGCCAATTAAATGATAATTACTACCTTCCTAAACAAGAGATACACGCTCCTCCCATTTTTCTATCCCTAAAATCTGGTTTACCCTCCCTCTTTTCATACGCATGAAACAAAAGAAAAAATAGAACACAGTTGCTACTTATTTTTCTCAAAGACAAAGAGGCTCGAGAGCTTTGCTGCTGGTAAATTTTTGAGTAGTCGATCATCGGGATCTAGGGCCCCTGTTCTTTTCTTTGGTCTCGCTAAACACAAGGTAAAACCACTTACTTCTCTTGTTTTTTTTTTCCCTTCTTTCCAGTCGACACAACACAGGTCTATAAATCCGAATTTTGCCAACATGAAAACTTAACTAATAACATTTATAATACACATAATAACCTATTATTCTTGCTGCTCGTTAACCATTATACAAGCCACGTGAAATCATAGATTGTAGCATACAAAACTTGTGTTTTTCGACTTATTGTTTCTGATTGGAGATCGACCCATGTCCTATGATTCGACCCATCTTTGGTTTGAACCCTAGACGTGATTTTTTTTTATCCTTATTAAACCTAGTATTTCACATTTAATATACTTGTTAAAATCATACACGAAATTATAACATGTACGCCGATATCCGCTCATTAAAACCTGATCGGTATCACATTTGCATGCTCGTAATTGTTTTGCAAGCGACCTATGGCTTGCTAAGACCGATCTTAATCCCATTGTTTCTCGAGTAGTCTTGTTAGGCTACTGCTAATCTGTCCCGTTGACGCCGCGTGTGTCATGTATGAAACTTTGTATCACATTAAAAATCTATGCGTACTCATGTATATGAAAACTGGATCATGTCTCGGAAAAAAGCTGGGGTCGAAACTAGTCATCTTTTGCATGAGTCCATGACCGGTAGTTCGTATGTAATCAGTTCTAAGGGTGTCTCGCTAATATCAGTGTGTATCGTAAACCTTTTGTGTGTGGTGATGATGGTGTGCTCTTGTGTCGATGTCAAGGTCGAGTCTCGTTCTTCCTCCGCTTCGAGCAACCGTAATTCAGTCTATAATAACATGAATAACCATTAATGAGGAGCCATGGAAAGTGTAAAACTGGTCATCTATAAAGGTTAAGAATATACGTAAGATTATGGTTGTGATTTTATGAGTGCATGATTATGGTAGTGATTTTATGAGTACATGGAACAAGAGTCAATCATGTATTGTTCGTTTTAACGTTGTGTGAGTTGGTTTCGTTTCGTCAAGTTTTGAGTCGCTTAAATCAGATAAGTCTGAATTGTTTTAGAACAGTTGGTTTAATAAAGTTAAGAAGGTGTGAAATACAAGTTGCAACGTGCCTATATTTAATCTTCTCGTGGGTGTTGTAGGTGTCAAAGTAAATACACAAAACCTGTATTTGTAAGCATACTAAAATACGTTATTTTATGCATGAAACATGGGTCTTGGTGTCGATCAAGGTTGGGTTCAAAGTACATGTTTGACTTGTGTTCTTAATACAATAATAAGTTATACGATTAAGTCATTTTAAAATTTCACCAGTCATTTTAAAATTATACAAGTCAGGGGTCGAATGAATAAGTCACGTGATACATAGAACACACATGTAAGAAATCTGGTTTTTTAAAGAATATGTTGCGGTCTCGTTAACCTTGTTGTCGTCTCGTTTGTTCCTTTCATGCGTATAATGATAAGCGTGCCTCGTTGGTATTTAAATTCGAGAAGAGGTCTTGTGTTGGATACTGATTGCGTGGTTTTGTAACCTTACAACAGGTTTTACCTCTCGAGGGATCTCAAGAGGCTTACAATCCCACCAGGCAGTGTACCTGACCGATGTAGTATAGTGTAGTGGTAAGTACGGGGGATTGATCGTTCTCCACAGGGAATAGTGTTCGTTAGGTGTGAAAGGCTACTCTAATTAGGTCTAAGGGTTGAGGAAGATTCTTTTTATGTTTTTATAATTTTATGAAAGCAAGTAAAATCTCGGGTTTGAAGGAGTGGGCGGAATTAGTTGCTAGTCAACTAACCCAAATAACTACGAATGCAAATAAAATAAAATAACAAAAATGAAAAGTGGTGAGAAACTTATGTGTAGAGAAATGTGTTTACTTAGATTTCCTTACTCCCTAACTATCTTTTACCGGTTAATTAGTGTGTATTAGTCGCGTGGATGACGGGTGTATTCCTTAATACCATTCGTGGGGTGGCGTACTTACTTCCCCAACTCTACAAGCTCCTACTTCACTCCTATGTCGAGCCGGCTAGGAAGCTCCTAACATGGGATCACTAGAATTCGCTTGTGCATTAAATACAACCATAAAAACCTTTAGTACGCGTTTGGTTCATGTTTCTTAAGACGTTCAAGCAAGTTACCGAATAGGAAGTTAGCCAGTTTTCTTAAGCCTAACATAGATAAACAATCATCCAATACAACTAACAACACACTAACAACCAATAATCAATAGCTAGGTTTCATTAGATCTAAGCAAACACAAGATAAAATTAGCCTAACATGTTAAACAAAAGACAAGCATAAGATAGAATCAAACAACACATAGACATATTGAATGATTAATTGATAACTTATCTTTCAATGAAACATGGAAGATCTCAAGGCAAGAAGCCCTGAAAAAGTAGCTAAAATCGTCTTAGGGTTTTATCCCAAAATTCCACACACTAAGCTCTCCCTTAATGACAAAAAATTAGAAAACTATATATAGATTTTTGGATCTGACGGCGTCACCTTATGCATTGTGACGCCGTCACCTCGCCGCTTTTAGGGTTCCCGGGTGACCTTCTTGACGCCGTCCCTCTTTAGCTCTTCAAAAATCCATTCTGGCCTATCAAGGCTTGACGCCGTCGGATCATGAACGTGACGCCGTCCCCTTATGATTTAAGCCGTGACGCCCTTGATTTAGTTAAAGCGTGACGCCGTCAGAATTCACATGCTAACTCACTGGCCCGTCATGAGTAAATTTCACATCCAACTTTTCTTGCCAAGGCATGACGCCGTCCCATGTTAATTATGACGCCGTCAAGAGTAACTTTTAGCCGATTCTTGAGACTTTGCCGTTTTCTTCACTTTAATGCTCCAAAAACGTCCAAAATGCCTCCTTTTCCAGATTTCTCCTCAAAAGTACCTAAAATGACAAAAGGAACGATTTAGGGCAATATTTGATCAAATAAATACGATTTCGGGCTTAAATGACCCCCTAAAAGCGGTACACTTTTCGCCTCATCAAATACCCTTACACTTGAGATTTGCTTGTCCTCAAGCAAATGCGCTTTTATTCTAATCAAAATACAAGTTAGGGGTCATTTAATGCAAACATAAAAGTAATTACAACAAATAATCGTTCCACTTCAATCATAATAAGCACGGAGATTACATACTAGCACCTCACAAGTAGTGTTTAGATACTCACATCTCTCAAGTGTCATCAAAATAAATCTCATAAATGAAAACGGAAAATATCTCTCACTACCTGTCATAGCAAATAGATTACCATAGGCTTGGGAAAGGATCGAAAACCTCCTCCACTAGGCGTAAGCACCAAAGATAAACTATCAAAGAGGGCTTTTACATGGGTTATAACGTTAGGTGTAGGGAAAAGGAAAACACGGTTTTGTTGGATAAAGGATATTTTACTGGTGGCGAGTTAAAGATCTTGATCAATTACATGTACTATACAATGTTGCTAAGCCAAGACTAGACTCGATCTTAAGCTAGAAACAAAATAACAAAATAATAAAAATATAAAATAAACATAAAATGAAACGGGATGGTAGTCCGTATGTTTTTTCTATTTTTCATTTTCTCATTTTTTTGTGTTTTTCTTGATTTTTTTTTTTTTTTTTTTTTTTTTTTTTTTTTTTTTTTTTTTTTTTTTTTTGCATACACTTTTACCCTACCATCCAAAATAATACATCATAGGGGCATTGCATCCCCCTTACACTTGAATTTTTACATAACTTTACAATTAACTAATTTAATGACTCGAATTAAGATAATTGAAAAACTTGGAGTACTTTTAAAACATTTAGCACATATGGGGGTAATAAATGATGTTCTTCCCCATTACTCCATTACACTAGTACTTTACCCATGAGTCCCAATCGTCCCAAAACAATATGTACAAGGATATGACTCGACTTAGCAACCATGTAATCAATTAGATAATTAACTTGGGTTTAAACAAATGTTGACACAATAATGCACTAAAGATGAGTGCATACAAGGTAGGCTAAGGCGATTTGGGTGTACATTTTAGTGGGGTGTAAACAAATTCTTCCTTTAAGTAAAATGCTTAAAGGTCGAAACGAAAAGATAGGCTCTGAGGGGTGTACTAGGGGTATCGTGTACTAACAATGAGTACAACGCAAAGGGTGTGGGAAAATTACTTGACCAATGTAGCCAATGTAATTGTAACAAAAACACAGGTGTAAAACAATGGGTTAATCCTAATGCCTCTTATCATGTAGTAAATCTAACTACACGAATGTAGTCTCACTTGTGGCCTCGGAATGGTCCTAACGCAAGTTCTAGAATCTAAGTGCTACCGGTACACACATCATAGCATAAATGCTTTTCCTACCAATTCTAGGGGCGAACCTCACATATTTGGGGTGGAAAATTTTTTAGTGGTACGGTTTTTTTGTGCTAGTCATATAATTCCTATCCATGAGACGCTCATTAAGATCAAAGTTTCACTCCTATATGTTGTAAAAAAATTTTAAATTTGGCTCTAAAATTGCCTTAACAAGTATTTCTCTCAGTTTTATTACACATCTACTATTAAACAAACAAAAATCAAGCGCAATTGTATTCTCTAAAATCGTACTTTTACCCTCCCCTTACACTTAAGATGAACATTGTCCCCAATGTTCAAATAACAAGATGTAAAAGAAAAAAGTAAGAGAATGAAATCAAATACTCCCCTGATTCGCTTGGTGGATAATGAAATTACACGGTTAGATCTTCCTCCAAAGAGAATGTAAAAGCTTCATGACTAATGCATCGCCATAAGCTTGATCCAAGACATTTCCTTGTCCAAAATAACCTGTTAAGCCTGAGAAAACAAACACGAAAACCTGCATAACATCGGCGGGAAAAATCTATATATAAGGATATAATGCTTGTGGAATGATAACTTTGCAGATTCCTGGAGATTATAAGTTGGAGATTTTAATAAAAACTTTTTATGAAAACAAAATTTTCAAAAATTTCTGGAAATTAAATCTGACGCCGTCAGGTTATAGACCCTGACGCCGTCAGAAATGTCCTGACAAAAATTTTCGTTTTTAGTTTCCGGAAAATTTCTGGAAAAACCTTTACCTTACTTCCTGGAAATCCTGCAAAACATCATTATAACTCGATACAAGCATTTGACTCAAACAAATACGAATATGTATGCTAACTTATTATTATTATGATTCATGTTCATTTGTGTTCTAATAAACCGATTTAGATTTCCCTTACACTTATCTTTTGCAAAATACCTTTATATGTAGTTAAGACGAAGTTAAAAACAACATAAAGCATTTTCACAAATTAGTTTTTTAACATGAATCAATAATAATAAAAATTAAACACACATACGGAAACAAATAAAATCAAACAAACAAATAAACACACAAAGCAAATAAAATAACAATCAAATGAGGCTAGCATGCGATAAAAGAAAAATCAATGTAACAAATGTTTTAAGGCAAACAGATGCCTTCCCTAAATTATTACAGACCATATTGTTTCAACACATACAACCAAATATCAAATTGTTCAAACATCAAAACATCAAATCACAACATCACTGGTGAGGGGGTCCTTGGCGATAGTCATAGCCAGGAGGAAGATGCCCGTAGTACCCGTATGGAGGGTAATCCTGCTCACGACCCGGGAAAGGGTCAATCTGCAGATGCGGGTCTATCTGATCACGTGTGGATAGATGCTGCATCTGACGAACCGTGTGATCATACATCCAGTCGAACCTCTCGTCCGCCCTGGTCCTCCAAGCATCAACCTGGCCCATCCAGGTCCCCTGGTGAGCCTGCCAGTCCCCCCTGCTCATATGCCGGTAGTAGTCAGCTGTACCGACCTCATATCCCTCATGCTGCTGCTGCTGGGGCTCCTCCTCCTCCTCATCATCCTCATCATCATCATCCTCAGCTCTGACCGGATGATACCACATAAAGGACCCGTCATGCATCTCCATGATCACCTCCATCTGCTTCAGGGACCTCTCCTTCACCGTCCTGCATTTATCACCACTCAAATACCTCATGACCTCGGGCCTGAGGACTCCATAAGACTGGGCCAGTCGGGTGATAAACATCCCTCCATAAATCCGGTCTCCTTCCCTCTCCCCAACTCCACCATGCATAAAGCTAGCAACCCAAAACGGGATGTTGCAGTAGACATCATTAGAGTAGATGGTGTACAGGTAGAAGAGATCAGAAGCTGTGACACGGTGGTGAGAGCTGTGACGCCCTGTCAAGCTGTAGGTGAGGCAACGATGAGTCAACCGAACCCTAGGATCCCTGATTTGGGATGCCACAGTGGTCGAGGTATACACCCCATCCCCAATAGTCTGCCAGAACATGGAGCACCTAAAATCATTCTTCATCGACTCCCCATGCAACAACCTCTGCATGAACCCTGCCTGAATGGTATCATGCTGATCATACAACCCAAGTCTCCACCCAAACTCAACAACCGAACACGTCCTTAACTCACCCCCCAGTCTGAAATAGATCGTGGTACTGCCCACATCTGTCCTGGCCTCAGCCATGTCAAAATGAAAGGTGGCAAAGAATTCCCTTACCAATTCCTCATATACCGGCTCCTGAATTTTAAACAGTCTTTCCCACTGGGGGCCGGTAAACCCATCCGTCTGAAAACTTTGGAGAAAGGTCTGCTCAAGACCTTCTCTCCTCAGAAAGTTCCAGTCAACCACGGCTCCATTCTCGACCTTGTGTAGTAGCAATTGTGCGTATTTGCTTGTAGCAGCATCATTGTCAAAGATACCCCAACTGAGGACCGCATCCCCAAAGTTTTCTTGAGATCGGGAAGAACTTCCTCGGCTGGGTCTTTGACGCTTACTCATTATCTGGAACAAAGCAGGAGGAACAAAAGTGTTAATATGTGAATTAAAGACTTGGTGGCGTATCAGACAGGTCTGACGCCGTCACCCTTTAATAGGTGACGCCGTCAGATTCGACCAGTGTTCAAATCCATAATTACGAGGGAAAAATCAATATTCAAACTTCAGGCTCAATAACCACACACCACTTTTTGCAGAAAAATGGGTGATTGGATCACAGGTTATGGTTCAAATTCGTGGCCACCCTATTAGTGAATTAACCCATTTGATTGCTAACAATCACATGCTTTTAATCATTGCTAAAATAACACTAATTAAAAGACATTATGAGTTCTAAGCATGAATCAACCCTAGGGTATCATGAGTAGAGGGTTTTCGAAATTGACAAATCCTATGAGTAATTGAAACGAAAAGAATGAATAAAAATTACTTACCACGTGGAAATTGATGACGAAAGTCGGTGAATTTGATCCTGGAAATTCGAAGGTGGGGTTGGAGAGGATATGGTTTGTGGGGTTTGTGATGAAAGTGATGGAATTAAAGTTATTATTGCTGTGCAGACGGGGTGACGGCGTCACGTTCAAATTCTGACGCCGTCAGATTAGCGTATTTTGCTACTTTGTGCCAGTTTACAAATGAGTCCCTCGTACTTTAAGAGAGCAGCTAGTCAGGATCAATAATCCTGATAGCTAGTCTCGTTAACAAGTTCCTCCTGGGTCAAATGTTTTGTTACTGTCACGGGGTGTAGTAAAATGTTGAAAAGGGTCGGTTGACGTCTTATTCGGGTCCCAATTTCCATCAAGGCGAGTATTCAGGGAGTGAGAGGAACTTTCCCAGGGGGTTTTCAAAATGATGGTGTGCTTTAATTGAGTTCTTCTCACACCTGGCTTAAAGCCAAAAGACCGTTTCCTAGCTTCATGAAAGTTAGGGAGCGTGACAACCATGCTCCCCACGAAAATGCTACGATCTTGAGAGTTTTTCTCGCGAGAGGATCCAAATAGATAAGAGGGTTTTGAAAGTGAAGGCTCGGGGAGGGGGGTTTCATCATCCCATTCGTTGTATGGTTCATTAGGGACCGGGAGTTCAAAGATCTTCTCGATCTTTTTGTGTGAAGCTTCCTCCCTAATTTTCTCTTTTATTCTCGAGATGAATTTTTCTGCTAGTTCCATGAACATATCTTGGGTGTTTTTCAAGTGAGTTTCTAATTCCTTGATACGTCTCTCTTGGTTGTTCACGAAAGTTAGCATTATCCCTTCAAATTCATCTTGTCGTGAGAATTGGTGAAACGTATGTTTACCAATTGTGTTCACGCACTCATCGGGATTTTTATCAGCCGTAGGTATCTCAGCTTTCATTAAGCTCTCAACCTGCCTTTTTATGTTTGCGAACAGCTGTTCTTGGGTTGCACTCATGCAATTTAAAATCCCTTCTTCCGAGAACGTTGAGTCATTCCATTCTTCCTCTTCGTATTGTGCTAAGTCCTCAATGACTTCCCAGCACTTATCGACACTGAGCCTGCTCAATCTCCCATTGGCGGCGTAATCTATGGCTCTTCTAGTTTGATGATTGACACCATCATAGAAGATTTGGATTTGTAGCCAAGGATCCATGCCATGGTGGGGGACTTTTTGGAGTAAGTCCTTGAATCGAGTCCATGCCTCGTAGAGAGTTTCGCCTTGACGTTGTTGGAACATCAAGATATCATTCCTTAGCTTGGTAGTTCTTCCCGGTGGGAAAAACTGAGCAAGGAAACGAGTGGTGAGATCATCCCAAGAGGTGATGGATCCTGCGGGTTGACGTTCTAGCCACTGACTAGCTTGGTCCCGCAGAGAGAATTGGAAGAGACGCAATCGGGTCGTCTCTCGAGTGGCAACATCAAGGTCTATAGAATCAACGATTTTAAGAAAGTCCTTGAGATGTTGATTAGGATCTTCAGAACGAAGTCCATGGAATGCGCATCCGCTTTGCACCAACCGGATGGTGTCGGATCGCAAGGGTGTGACATTGGCTCCTTGAGTGAGCTCAATGGTGTTTCGATAGCCATGGTGGCTAGGACGGGAATACTCTCCTAAAGTACGGGCCCTAGGAGGTGGTTGTGGTTGTTGTGGTGGTGGGTTGTGTGGGTTAAGGATATTACCATCTTCCATGATGTCGGATGGTATGGTTACGAACAAAGACACGAAGAAAATAGATAGACTAAAGAAAACCTAGAAAAATAAAATAAAAATCTCACTAGAAAGGAATCTAGTGAGTAGACCTAATAGAAATAAAAATTCAACCTAAACAATAACTATTCCCCGGCAGTGGCGCCAAAAACTTGATTGCGTGGTTTTGTAACCTTACAACAGGTTTTACCTCTCGAGGGATCTCAAGAGGCTTACAATCCCACCAGGCAGTGTACCTGACCGATGTAGTATAGTGTAGTGGTAAGTACGGGGGATTGATCGTTCTCCACAGGGAATAGTGTTCGTTAGGTGTGAAAGGCTACTCTAATTAGGTCTAAGGGTTGAGGAAGATTCTTTTTATGTTTTTATAATTTTATGAAAGCAAGTAAAATCTCGGGTTTGAAGGAGTGGGCGGAATTAGTTGCTAGTCAACTAACCCAAATAACTACGAATGCAAATAAAATAAAATAACAAAAATGAAAAGTGGTGAGAAACTTATGTGTAGAGAAATGTGTTTACTTAGATTTCCTTACTCCCTAACTATCTTTTACCGGTTAATTAGTGTGTATTAGTCGCGTGGATGACGGGTGTATTCCTTAATACCATTCGTGGGGTGGCGTACTTACTTCCCCAACTCTACAAGCTCCTACTTCACTCCTATGTCGAGCCGGCTAGGAAGCTCCTAACATGGGATCACTAGAATTCGCTTGTGCATTAAATACAACCATAAAAACCTTTAGTACGCGTTTGGTTCATGTTTCTTAAGACGTTCAAGCAAGTTACCGAATAGGAAGTTAGCCAGTTTTCTTAAGCCTAACATAGATAAACAATCATCCAATACAACTAACAACACACTAACAACCAATAATCAATAGCTAGGTTTCATTAGATCTAAGCAAACACAAGATAAAATTAGCCTAACATGTTAAACAAAAGACAAGCATAAGATAGAATCAAACAACACATAGACATATTGAATGATTAATTGATAACTTATCTTTCAATGAAACATGGAAGATCTCAAGGCAAGAAGCCCTGAAAAAGTAGCTAAAATCGTCTTAGGGTTTTATCCCAAAATTCCACACACTAAGCTCTCCCTTAATGACAAAAAATTAGAAAACTATATATAGATTTTGGATCTGACGGCGTCACCTTATGCATTGTGACGCCGTCACCTCGCCGCTTTTAGGGTTCCCGGGTGACCTTCTTGACGCCGTCCCTCTTTAGCTCTTCAAAAATCCATTCTGGCCTATCAAGGCTTGACGCCGTCGGATCATGAACGTGACGCCGTCCCCTTATGATTTAAGCCGTGACGCCCTTGATTTAGTTAAAGCGTGACGCCGTCAGAATTCACATGCTAACTCACTGGCCCGTCATGAGTAAATTTCACATCCAACTTTTCTTGCCAAGGCATGACGCCGTCCCATGTTAATTATGACGCCGTCAAGAGTAACTTTTAGCCGATTCTTGAGACTTTGCCGTTTTCTTCACTTTAATGCTCCAAAAACGTCCAAAATGCCTCCTTTTCCAGATTTCTCCTCAAAAGTACCTAAAATGACAAAAGGAACGATTTAGGGCAATATTTGATCAAATAAATACGATTTCGGGCTTAAATGACCCCCTAAAAGCGGTACACTTTTCGCCTCATCAAATACCCTTACACTTGAGATTTGCTTGTCCTCAAGCAAATGCGCTTTTATTCTAATCAAAATACAAGTTAGGGGTCATTTAATGCAAACATAAAAGTAATTACAACAAATAATCGTTCCACTTCAATCATAATAAGCACGGAGATTATATACTAGCACCTCACAAGTAGTGTTTAGATACTCACATCTCTCAAGTGTCATCAAAATAAATCTCATAAATGATACATGAGGACACCCCTCATATTATCTGGTTGCCTAAGAGGTATCCCCTCTGATTGTGAGATTATGACTTTGAGATTATGATGTTGAGATTATGACTTTGAGTTTCTGGGCTCGTGGTGGATGACTATCCTATTCTTCTCTTATTATCCATGTATTTCGTTTATACCTTATGACATTCCCATTGCCTATATTATATTTCTGTTGCGTTATTCTTTGCTTTGTATATGTATCTGTTCACTGAGCTTCTTAAGCTCAGCCGCATGTTTTCTTTTCGCGTGCGGCAGGTAATAAGCAGGACGACGGGTTTGGGTATGAGTGAAGAGACTTTTGGACTTAGAAGACTTTGATAGTTATTTTGGCTTAGAGATGATTAGAAGTTTTTATATTGTTAGAATTTGTAGTCGCATTGTAACCTTGTAATTTCAGTATTTCACTTGTAACCTTTGTACTTCCTTTGTATTATTGAAGATGTATGCTTGTGTATGTTTCTGATATGTTACCATTGTTGTGACATTTTTACCCTTGTCAGGTTGGGGTGTTACAATTATGGTATCAGAGCGACAGGCTGCGATTTCGTAATACATTTACCCTTGACCTGTGTAAGTTAGGACCACTAAGCTTTCCCTGTAGGCACTCGTAAGTCAACCTTTGAAAATTGCTTTAGGATTTCCCATAGGAACCTAAGTTTTGACCGGTGAGGAATGGGTAGACTATAAGGCATTTGTTTAAGCATCATTGCTTCCGTATCACTCTGATTCGTGCCTTGCTTTTGGTTAGATCCTGTTGATACCACTTCTGGAAAGTGGAAGCTTATGCTTTGCACCACCTAAGTTTTGAACCTGATTAAATCTTGAAGGCATTGAGAATTTCATAATAATGGCCTGACACTATTTGATCCTTATCTTCAAATCCCTTTTGTTAATCATTTTGATAATGACCCGCATTTCACTCTGATTCTTTTGTTAATCACTTTGACGCCTCTTCAGGCATTCCGAGAACCTCTATGGCGATGACGTACTGGATATGTTTTGCTATTTGATAAGTATCTATGAAGTTTCCGACACTATTGATTTCGTTTTACCCATCTCTGTCCTTATGAGAAGTCTTGTGGTGTGTAACCATGAGTATAAGAATGTTTTCTTCCTCACTTCTAATGATATAGCTTTGATTTGCGAACCGTCTTTTTTTTTGAATAGTTAACTTCGATTTTATTCTGACAAGGAAATTGTGGAATGATCAGTCAAATATTGACAACTACCCTTCTATGTCTCACCTTTAACGTTTGCAACAATTTTGAACTCCCCACTACGATTTCTGATTGTTAAACCCTTTGCTATCACTATTACTCTGGAGACTCGTGTGTTACGTTTGCGGTTATAAAGTTTTCTTAGAAACCATTTCGTACACCAATAAATGAACCTCATCGTAGAAGCCTTTTGGCACCTTGAGTTTTCTGAACATGAACCTTGTATTGAACGTTATTTGGCACCCTGAACTTCTTGAACATAATCCCTGTTGGACCGTCAAGTTTTTTCCACCGGAGTATGAAGTAAGATTTGACATGATACCGAGAGATTCTAGTCACTAAACGAAGATGTCTTTCGGATCATACTAATTGACTGAAGCAACCGGGAAGAGCAGCAACCGAAGACCAGGAAGTGAGTTTACTTAAGTGCATCTTCTGGGCATGCTTTAGTTTTGTTCGCGATAAAGATGAATGATGACTGGAGATTTGTATGGAAGCTGAACCGTATTGCTGTAGGAGCCAATATTCCTCCACCCTGGAACGATTATGTGTTTTGTTTAAATTCAGAGCGCGAAGTTTTCCTTTCTGATGAATTGATCTTATTCTTGAAATCGCCTTCCGTATTCGTAAACGACCGCTATGACGGTTAGTGACGCTAATAGTATTAGCTAAAGCTGTAAATAATGTTTTCTAGTGAGTATTTGGACAAGTGGTCTTTGTATGACTTAATAGTACGTTCAGAAACGAGGAAGAGCATGAAAATCATTTCTTTGCACCTTCTTAGAAATTTGACGATCATTTGTACATTCTGGGAGATTGATATTTGTTGATAACTGCGGAGGCTACCCCGACGAGTGAAGACATTCCCTTCAAGACAGAAGTGTTGGCGATGCACAAGAAGAAATTCTGGTCAAGATCGCGAACCTAGAGCTGATGAAGACATGCAGTCTCACTTCCCTATCCATCTTGGTCGTACTAAGATGAATTGAGAGCGGAAGCAGACTGGATGATGAAGAAGATTTAAAGACCGTGCCAGAAATCCACAATACCTCACCACAATTCCAAGAAGAGTTTCCGAAGGCTTGAGGAACCAGACTCAAGTTTATAATTCCTTTTCACCTTATGATCAGATGGACAAGCGTAGACAGACTACTCGGACTTGGAAGAAATTTTGAAACTTTGTATTTGAATGAGCAAATTTTGAAGCAAACATTTGTGGTTGGATGAGTTGATTCTGTGAAGGATGAAGACATTAATAACGTAATTCACTTCTGATTAACCCCCATAAGCTTTCATTACCTGATAATAAGATCCTTTGAATGATTTAAGTTCTCTTTTAATATTTCCGTTCTGTGTTCATTCTGCGTATGTTGGATGACGGTTTTGATATGAGAATTTTGATGAATTGTAGGAGACCTGACGCTTTTGACGACGTGCTTCATTGATGCTTACTAATTCTGTTACGTTATTTGTACGTTCTGTTTCTCTGATTTTGAATTCGTAATGATGATCGTTTCGGACCAACGCTAGGGGATAGAAGGACTGTTAGGTGGTTAAGATAAGTTGCTTATTTCACGACTTGAGATAAAGTATGGTCATCATGAGAGCATAGTTATATGATGCTAGTATTATGACGTCTGGCCAACGTGATAATACTTACATCATATAACGTGCACTTATTGTGATCATAGGATATTTCGAGGAGTGCCTTAGAAGCCTTAGAATTTCTGATATATGATGGAGACTTTAGGTTCATTCTACCTATACGCTTAATCTGCCTTCACCGTTATACGATTTGATACGTTTGAATACTCGACATGCGGTTGTTGACCTATGTGCTTCTGATAAGAATCTTAGGTTCTGTTGTAGAGCTTTCTGCCGTTTGATGTTATCAAACAATCCGTTTTCTGTCTGTATGGATTCGATCTGTTACCATGAAGGAGTACACCTATGTTTTGCTATATATACGTCTCACATTCGATGAATCTGTTCATGATGATCTGCTATGAGTTAAGATATGAGATTTTGGACTTTGAGGAAACAAGACCTGTTTGTTTATGAGAACACCTTTGAAAAGTTATACTGAAGACGAGGCTATTTGAGAATCTGAAGAGTTAAACATTTATATCACCCTCATGTTTGCTACAATTCGATACGTTCTCATCTGATTTGTCTATTTCTATTCCACGGATGAGATATCCGTCAAATCCTACTTTTCCTAGTATCTCTTCTGAGGGGATACAATTATCATCTGTTACGTTTGGCATATTATTCTTTTATTGGAATTCATTGTGGTACGTCTTTTCTGAGGAAGCCGAAGCTATTTTGATCAACGAAATAGAGTCATGAGAAACAAGTCCTCCACATTTTCCGTTCACGGTCCGTTGGCATTCCGTTTCGTTTCACTTCAATTTTCGAGGACGAAAATTTTCTTTTAGAAGGGGAGAGTTGTAAAACCCTGAAATTCGGATTCCTAATTTTACGTCTAATTTGAGCTTTTACCAAAGTTTGTAACAATTATTTTGACACCTAAAAACTATATGTTATTGATGCGCGTGATGTGTCGTTGCGGTTTAGCAGTTTTAATGCCTACTCAAGTTTTAAATTTATATTTAGCCGACTTATCAATAACACACACACTTAACGAGCAGTGTACCCGGTCAGTATGAAGATAATGGTAAGTAGAGTGTCGATCACTAAGAGTGGAACGTATTATCTCGTTATTCTAATCAGTATTTTAATATCCTAACGCAAGGGGGTTTTAGCCTGAGAGACTGGCACGATTTGTTTGCAATTAAATAATAAAATAAACCAATAGGCACGAATCAGCAAGTAGCACACACGTACACAGATAGATACTTGAGACAATAAGAGGGCTGTCCTTATGATTAAGTAGATTGTCACTTGTTTTATTGATAGCCTTATATGAAGTGTATGTAGTTAACCCTTTCTCGTTGGTCCTATTCTTATCGGCGAGTAAACCCTTAATGATTACTTATGTTTAAAAGTTATTCCTAAGTGATCAATTTAGTAATAACCGTGGGAGCCACATTATGTCCCGCAGTCAAATGCCCGCAAGCCACTAATAAACACAGAGGTTATCAATGCACTAATAAGTAGTAACCAAAGACATCAACATATAAACTTTAATTGATGGGAAAGCAAGTATTAAAGGGAGTGCAATATTTCGTTGTCACATTACACAAGCCACCAATCCTGATGAATTAAAGTTTGCTAACACAATAAAACAAAACTACTTAATGAATTAAACACATGCAGCACCTTCTTACAGCTCTTGTATCTTTGATTTGGGTGTGTCTTGTGCTGCCTCCTTGACTGAATTCGTCCTAGGGTTTTTCCTGTTCGGTCTTCGAAACTTATATAATCCCCCTGAAATTCGTCTGGTCTTGGGGTATTTATAGTTTCTGTCTGAGGGAAGATGCGGCGCATCTAAGGAGTAGATGCGGCGCATGTACTTAACTTCGCGTGGGGTCCAAGATTATAATATTCAGGAATATTCGTACACCGCCAGAAGATGCGGCGTAACTCCATGATTGGATGCGGCGCATGTCCTCTTGTATCTTGGATCGTATCTGGTGATATCTTGATAGAGATGCGGCGCATGTCATGAGTGAGATGCGGCGCATCTGGAGCAGATTAGTCTTGATCTTCTTCATTTCAGTAGACTCTTAACTTTATGCATGTTTTGCTCCATAATCAGTCCAAAATCGCTAAGTTTCACCAAATGCTTGTTTTTACCTGAGAATTACAAAAGTAAACGATTAAGTATCAATCCTCATACATAATATAGTAAAACAAGTCAATTTAATAGGATAAATGATAGTAATAAAATGTACTTATTTGAGTTCATCAAATATCCCCCCACTTGAACTTTACTTGTCCCCAAGTAAACCTTAGAATTTCTTTTATGAAAATGTATCCTAAAAGATGTTAGGATTTATTTTTATATTTAAGCATGTATTCGTTTATTTCATAATCACACAACTAAACACTTAACGAATTAGAAGTAAAATAAAATAAGTCGATAAAAGCAAATCTAATCGTTTAACTGTCCAGTCGTGACGAATATTCTATCATAAGCTTGGCAAGTATACACATCTCCACCACTAAAGCTAAGGAATAACAAGTCTAAAGCGGTAAAAAGGGTTTTTAGGCTTAAGGGTTAATTATTCTCTTTCACTATCGATCTCAAATTCCTGAAAAGGCGACAAAATCACAAATACATGATCGAATCCACGAACACGATACTTGCAATTGCTCAAATCCTTAACTCGAATAGGCTAAAGATAGGTCCAAACTTCACCAATAATAATATATCAAAAAGGGCGACAAAATCATAAATACATAGCCGAATCCACGACTACGATACTTAAGATTGCTCAAATTCCTAATCTCAATAAATCAAAGGTTTGGTTGGATAAAGAATAATAAAGGGTATGGTAACATTTGGGATATAAATTGGTGTAAAAATAAAAATAAACAAAACAAATAAATTAAAATCCTAAGTGTGGTTAATCACTATCCCAACCATCCCATGAATAAGACTCATATCATCGAATAACTCACGCTTTAACACTTGAAACACACGCTTTAGGTAGACACGAATTATACTCAACAAGATCTTAATCAAAGAATAAACCTTAATTGGCGTTCCCATAACTGCCAATTCCCATTCAATCCATAGATATAGTACAACAAATAGTGGTGATATCGACCACTTACATAACTTTACATAAGTTGGTTAAAATTAACTTCCAACTTTTCTTTCTTTCTTTTTCTTTTCTTATTTTTTCGAATTTATTTATTTATTATTTATTTATTTTATTTTTTTTTTATTTATTTATTTTTTTTTTTTTTTAACTTGAAACATAAACATAGATGTGTAAAATTTCACCACATCACTACAACTTTCTTTCCGGATAATTTTTCTATACTTTTCATACTTTCAGAAATAACGGTAATAGTGAAAGTAGTAAACACACGAAAAATAAACTCAAAAATATATAATATTTACTTTCACTCCAATTGCATTGTGCAATTTCCCGACCTAACCATAGATAATGAATTACGCACGCGAACACAGGTAATGTAAGGAAACACACTTTGCCTATAGCAATTAACCAACCACGGATTCTAATCTACAGGGTAGGCTAAGGTGTAAGGGTGTAACGAAACATTGTAAACATAGGTGTAAGAAACGAAAGGAATAGCTCTGAGTGTTTTTCTAGGGGTATCTTACTCTAAAAATGAGAGTAACAAAAGGGTTTATACGGGGGTTAACTAACCAGTGTAGTTAGTTAATAACACATAACATATAATAGGCTATTTTGGGTGTAATCCTAGAAATTTACCAATTTAGACAAGTCATTCCAATTATATAAAATAATACTCATTATGGTGGTCTCGAATAGTATACAAGCCAAGTTCTAAAGTTTACAAGTCACCGGCACACTCATAGATTTGTGAATTTTGGAAAATCACAATTTTTGAAAATAACGTCATGTGTGCAGTTATGCAACTTAGATCTTAAACAAAAACATGCTAATTTTTTTTTAAGTTTGATATATTAAGCACATTTTAAGCATAATTTTTGAAAAAGTTTAGGACAACTAAGTGTTAAGTGTTCTAATTCTCCAATCCCCCCACTTAAGTTAAACAACGTCCTCGTTGTTTGTATAAAAGGTTAAAAACTGGAAAATAAAAGAATTAGAACAGAAAAACTCCCCTGAGATTTGCTCGGTATGATCCTCCATTAGTATAAGAGCAAAAATCATCTTTCTTGTGGATTAGAACGTTAAAGCTTCATACTTGATGTATCCACAGGAAATCCAAAAAACTATAATACCACCAACACTTTAAAACACACCTAAGATAAGAAAGGTTCAACTTGCATAATACATTAGTAGTTAGGAAAAATAAAACTTAAAAATTAAAACTGAAAATCATCAGGTCAGTCGATGCGCCGTATCTTATTGAAGAAGATACGCCGTATCGAGCCTGGAATAAATACGGATCAGAATAAAGATGCGCCGCATCCTTAACCAGGGATGCGCCGCATTAAAAATAAACTGATAAAGAGTTTTAAAGTCGAAAATAAAAATGCAGAAAAATAAAATAGGATATGACCATTGCAGGAGATGCGTCGCATCTCAGAATTGAGATGCGCCGTATCTTCGTACGGGCCTGACTGACTCGACACAGAAAACAGAAAATTAAAAGATAAATCTGGGTTGTCTCCCGGTAAGCACTTGTCTTTATTCCAGAGTCTTTAAGTTAGACTCACGTTCAGCTCTTTAATATCGATCATTGAAGGAGTCGGAAACATCGCGCTCCCTCATCGCCAATTCAGTAATATTGAACACTCCTTGCTCGTCCTTAATTTCCACGCCGTTCTTCTTCAATATCTGTATAAACAAAGTCCTGTCCCTTTCGGGCAGAGATGACAAAATGATAGACGGGAAATTCTTATTATCATATAGGCATAAATAAGCAAGGTGGGGTGGTAGTTCAATAAACACATCATTGTTCAAATTCGTTTTCTCAACTATTCTCCTACGCTTATTAATTACCACACAATCATACCACTCATCATCAGAATCATTAACAACATCGCGTCTAAGTTCGGTAGGTACATTAAGGTCAATGAATTCCTCAAAGTTCTCATGATTAGGATTAGTTGAGTTGTTTTGAATCAATGTTTCTCCCATAAGTCTAGCTTCAAGATCGAGGTCCATACGCTCTCTTAATCCTAGCACATAAACACCTCTAATTATGCTCTTAACAGGATCTTGACATTTATAGACTAGTTTATTATTCCCTACCCTTAATGAGATTTTTCTCTTAAACACATCAATCTTAGCATGGGCAGTAGACAAGAAAGGCCTTCCGAGGATTAAAGGAATCTTAACATCCTCGGGCATGTCTAGTATAATAAAGTCTACGGGAAAAATAAACTGCTCAATCTTAACTAGTACATTATTAGCAATCCCTTCAGGTCGTTTTACCGTTTTATCAGCCAATTCAATAAGTAACTTAGTTGGTGCTAATTTTCCTAGTCCTAGGGTAGCGAATGTCTTAAGAGGCATAACACTAACACTAGCTCCTAAGTCAGCTAACACATTATTGAAAGATATATCATTAATAGAACAAGGTAAAGTAAAACTTCCTGGGTCTCTTTCTTTATGAGGCAAGGCATTTGAGTCGGTTGTAGGGCTCTCTTCTTTCATTGTTGCCTTGATCTCCTCTTCAATCTTTGTCTTTTCTTTTAGTAGTCTCCTTAAGCTGATTGAAGAATTAAAGAAAAATTTGGGTCCTGCACCATCATCACCATTCATCGATCTTCTAGGTATATTAGGAGTGACTTCTTCAGTGGTGCTTATGGCCTTGACATGATCTCTTGGGTTGGTTTCAGTTGAGCTCGGTAAACTTCCATATCCCCTTTCTTGAAGAACCTTGCTCATTTGACCAATTTGCTGTTCCAATGCTTTGATCGAAGCTCCTTGATTTCTTGTAGTAGTGTCCGTTGAAGCTCGGATTTCTTTGATCATAGCAGTATTCTCTTCATGTCTTTTAGCAGCATCGGCCATAATTTGCTTTAAAGTATCGTCTAAAGTCTGCCTCCTCTCTTGATAAGCGGGATTGAAGTTGTTCTTTTGATAGAATCCCGGACTAGCTTCCCTAAATCTTCCCGAAGGTCGGAATGGTTGTCCAAATTGGGTGTAATATGCTTCTTCAAACGTCTCACTTTCATTCTTATTCGGGCAATCTTTAGTGTAGTGAGGTCCTTCGCACTTTTCACATCCAACTTGGGCAGCATACGCTCTTTCATCACGCTTCTTCATTTCTCTACTAATTTTATCCAATTGAGCTTGAATAGCAGCAATCCCATCAAAATTAGTGCTGCTCTTAGATCTAGTAGAGGTCCCATCGTGCCATTTCTGAGAATGATCAGCAGCTTCTTGGATCGCTTTCCTAGCATTAGTTGCACTCATTTGAGGTACAGCTCCCTTAGCATCCAAAATCTGTCTTGTAGGCACGTCCAATCCTTGATAAAACAATATTATCTCCTGCATAGGGGTTAGATAGTGTTGAGGACATTTTATCAATAAATCTTTAAACCGTTCCCAAGCTTGATAAAGGGTTTCATCAGGCTCTTGCTTGAAACTATTGATAGCCTCCATCTTTTTAGCAGTCTTAGCAGGTGGACAATATCTCTTCAGGAATTTGCTCTTCAAATCTCCCCATGTAGTGATTGAACTAGCAGGTTCATTCCTTAGCCACTTGTTAGCAGCTCCTTTTAGCGAGATTGGAAAGATTCTTAGCATGATCTGATCGTCAGTGACTCCTTCTGAAGTAAACAAATCTTTAATCTCCAGGACCTTTTCAACATGCTCATTAGCATCCTCATGTTCCGTCCCACTAAAAGCATTCTCTCTTAGTTCTTTGAGAAACTGACCCTTCAACTCAAATTTTGACTTATCATCAAACTTTGGTCTAGCAACTCCTGAAGTGTAATCAGCACGGGTGCTGTTCATGTATTCCTCCATAGTAGTGTTTTCGCCCATTGTTTCTGTTTCAACTTCCTCTTTTTCTTCAGAAAAGTAATCAAGCTCGAGTGAACTTGAAAGATCAAAGCTTCTTGTGTTGAAAAGCCTTTTAAGCGAATGCAGGGCTCGTTCAGGATCTTCGAAAGGTTGAATCAAGTTCTTCGTAGAACTCCTGGTCATGCACTTCCTGAAATCAACACAAAAAATATCAGTAGGGTATGCTCGAGAAAGTAATATATCAGATAATTAATAACGAAAACGGAATATGAAAAATTAAAGTTACTGATATCTGCAGACGATGCGCCGTATCCAAAGAATTGGATACGCCGTATCTTAATACGTTAAAATTTAATCAGACTTTTATTCAGAAAATAGATACGCCGCTTAGAATTTTGAATGCGCCGTATCGAATTAATTAATCAAAAATCAGCTTATCTAATTAAAATTAAATGCGTCGTATTAACGAAAGTTAATGCGCCGTATTTTCGTTACGTTTAAAAATAAATATCGATTTTTGATTCAGAAAGATGCGCCGTATCGACAAAGATCGATACGCCGTATCTGTTTAATAATTCGCAAACTGTTTTTAATTAAAATAATAGATACGCCGTATCTACGAAAGCAGATGCGTCGTATGGCGTTAACGTTTAGAAAAAAAAAAATTTTATCAAAAACAGATACGCCGTATCTGCAAAAGCAGATGCGTCGTATTACTTTATCGCTTAGAAAAATTTCTTATTAAAAACAGATACGCCGTATCTTGGGGAAAAGATGCGTCGTATCGAATTAATTAAACGCGTTGTATTTTTAAAATTAAACGCAATACGCCGTATCTGAGAGATCAGATGCGCCGTATCGTTTGATTTAGCACAGTACAACGATAGCAGAACAGAAAAAAATACGAAAAATAAAAACAAAAATAAAAACACACAAACAAAAATAAACACACAAAAATAAAAACAAACAAATAACACACAATACAACAAATATGCAAAATAGTACAATGATGCAATTAATCTAATAAAAAGAAAAACCTAATTAAAATACTAATCAAATTAACAGATAATAACAATTCACTCCCCGGCAACGGCGCCAAAAACTTGATGCGCGTGATGTGTCGTTGCGGTTTAGCAGTTTTAATGCCTACTCAAGTTTTAAATTTATATTTAGCTGACTTATCAATAACACACACACTTAACGAGCAGTGTACCCGGTCAGTATGAAGATAATGGTAAGTAGAGTGTCGATCACTAAGAGTGGAACGTATTATCTCGTTATTCTAATCAGTATTTTAATATCCTAACGCAAGGGGGTTTTAGCCTGAGAGACTGGCACGATTTGTTTGCAATTAAATAATAAAATAAACCAATAGGCACGAATCAGCAAGTAGCACACACGTACACAGATAGATACTTGAGACAATAAGAGGGCTGTCCTTATGATTAAGTAGATTGTCACTTGTTTTATTGATAGCCTTATATGAAGTGTATGTAGTTAACCCTTTCTCGTTGGTCCTATTCTTATCGGCGAGTAAACCCTTAATGATTACTTATGTTTAAAAGTTATTCCTAAGTGATCAATTTAGTAATAACCGTGGGAGCCACATTATGTCCCGCAGTCAAATGCCCGCAAGCCACTAATAAACACAGAGGTTATCAATGCACTAATAAGTAGTAACCAAAGACATCAACATATAAACTTTAATTGATGGGAAAGCAAGTATTAAAGGGAGTGCAATCTTTCGTTGTCACATTACACAAGCCACCAATCCTGATGAATTAAAGTTTGCTAACACAATAAAACAAAACTACTTAATGAATTAAACACATGCAGCACCTTCTTACAGCTCTTGTATCTTTGATTTGGGTGTGTCTTGTGCTGCCTCCTTGACTGAATTCGTCCTAGGGTTTTTCCTGTTCGGTCTTCGAAACTTATATAATCCCCCTGAAATTCGTCTGGTCTTGGGGTATTTATAGTTTCTGTCTGAGGGAAGATGCGGCGCATCTAAGGAGTAGATGCGGCGCATGTACTTAACTTCGCGTGGGGTCCAAGATTATAATATTCAGGAATATTCGTACACCGCCAGAAGATGCGGCGTAACTCCATGATTGGATGCGGCGCATGTCCTCTTGTATCTTGGATCGTATCTGGTGATATCTTGATAGAGATGCGGCGCATGTCATGAGTGAGATGCGGCGCATCTGGAGCAGATTAGTCTTGATCTTCTTCATTTCAGTAGACTCTTAACTTTATGCATGTTTTGCTCCATAATCAGTCCAAAATCGCTAAGTTTCACCAAATGCTTGTTTTTACCTGAGAATTACAAAAGTAAACGATTAAGTATCAATCCTCATACATAATATAGTAAAACAAGTCAATTTAATAGGATAAATGATAGTAATAAAATTTACTTATTTGAGTTCATCAGTTATAAATATAATGACAATTATATAAACTAACCTAAGTTACACGTTAATAATATGGAGTGGCTACATAATTGAAACCTTCCTTAATTCCCTAAGTCATCACACGTTTAGTTAGTCTTATAATATCTGATTTTTACACAATCAATTCCCCAAATCCCGGCCTAATTATCACATACATAACAAACTTTTTAATCAAGCCAATTAAATGATAATTACTACCTTCCTAAACAAGAGATACACGCTCCTCCCATTTTTCTATCCCTAAAATCTGGTTTACCCTCCCTCTTTTCATACGCATGAAACAAAAGAAAAAATAGAACACAGTTGCTACTTATTTTTCTCAAAGACAAAGAGGCTCGAGAGCTTTGCTGCTGGTAAATTTTTGAGTAGTCGATCATCGGGATCTAGGGTCCCTGTTCTTTTCTTTGGTCTCGCTAAACACAAGGTAAAACCACTTACTTCTCTTGTATTTTTTTCCCTTCTTTCCAGTCGACACAACACAGGTCTGTAAATCCGAATTTTGCCAACATGAAAACTTAACTAATAACATGTATAATACACATAATAACCTATAATTCTTGCTGCTCGTTAACCATTATACAAGCCACGTGAAATCATAGATTGTAGCATACAAAACTTGTGTTTTTCGACTTATTGTTTCTGATTGGAGATCGACCCATGTCCTATGATTCGACCCATCTTTGGTTTGAACCTTAGACGTGATTTTTTTTTATCCTTATTTAACCTAGTATTTCACATTTAATATACTTGTTAAAATCATACACGAAATTATAACATGTACGCCGATATCCGCTCATTAAAACCTGATCGGTATCACATTTGCATGCTCGTAATTGTTTTGCAAGCGACCTATGCCTTGCGAAGACCGATCTTAATCCCATTGCTTCTTGAGTAGTCTTGTTAGGCTACTGCTAATCTGTCCCGTTGACGCCGCGTGTGTCATGTATGAAACTTTGTATCACATTAAAAATCTATGCGTACTCATGTATATGAAAACTGGATCATGTCTCGGCAAAAAGCTGGGGTCGAAACTAGTCATCTTTTGCATGAGTCCATGACCGGTAGTTCGTATGTAATCAGTTCTAAGGGTGTCTCGCTAATATCAGTGTGTATCGTAAACCTTTTGTGTGTAGTGATGATGGTGTGCTCTTGTGTCGATGTCAAGGTCGAGTCTCGTTCTTCCTCCGCTTCGAGCAACCGTAATTCAGTCTATAATAACATGAATAACCATTAATGAGGAGCCATGGAAAGTGTAAAACTGGTCATCTATAAAGGTTAAGAATATACGTAAGATTATGGTTGTGATTTTATGAGTGCATGATTATGGTAGGATTTTATGAGTGCATGGAACAAGAGTCAATCATGTATTGTTCGTTTTAACGTTGAGTGAGTTGGTTTCATTTCGTCAAGTTTTGAGTCGTTTAAATCAGATAAGTCTAAATTGTTTTAGAACAGTTGGTTTAATAAAGTTAAGAAGGTGTGAAAGACAAGTTGCATCGTGCCTATATTTAATCTTCTCGTGGGTGTTGTAGGTGTCAAAGTAAATACACAAAACCTGTATTTGTAAGCATACTAAAATACGTTATTTTATGCATGAAACATGGGTCTTGGTGTCGATCAAGGTTGGGTTCAAAGTACATGTTTGACTTGTGTTCTTAATACAATAATAAGTTATACGATTAAGTCATTTTAAAATTTCACCAGTCATTTTAAAATTATACAAGTCAGGGGTCGAATGAATAAGTCACGTGATACATAGAACACACATGTAAGAAATCTGGTTTTTAAAGAATATGTTGCGGTCTCGTTAACCTTGTTGTCGTCTCGTTTGTTCCTTTCATGCGTATAATGATAAGCGTGCCTCGTTGGTATTTAAATTCGAGAAGAGGTCTTGTGTTGGATACCGAGCATGGTTTGTATTTTGTCCGAGATTGGATTCTATGGTTTCGAGGAAAGGTTGTGCAATAAAATTTCGAGAATTGTCATTTCCTAAATCGGTTTATCTCTACTTTTAACTTGGGTGTTTTTCCTTTATTTTAATCCGGTTTAAAACATTAATTCTAATTAGGTTAAATATTAAAATTAAGATACATTTAAAATCTATACTTATAATACATATGATTTAGGCCTAAAACATTAATGACATTAAGTAATATTTAAGACCATTATCAGCTATGACATTGTATATGTGCTTATAAATAATAAATGATTATTAAATTCAGGAAGATCATTTGTTGAAGGAGTGAGGTGTTTTTCCGAGTGATTCTCTCATTGCTTTGAGGTACAGATACTCTGCCATTTTTCAGTAAGGGTTCTCATATTCCATACATTGATTTTGAGTTATGATTCAGTTAAGATCTCCCAAGCCATTGCTATGTTCCTTTTGAGTGAACCTTTGATAATACTCTTGATATGACTTTGAGATGCACCTTTTGATATATGACCTTGAGCTATGATTTTGAGACATGACTCTTAGCTTGATACCCGAGCCATTTTTGTACTTTCCTAGCCAGGAAGGTAACCTGGCCATGTCTGTGATGCACCACTGGCATGACTCCTGTGTGGGGGAGTGATTTCTCACACCGTCCCTTTTATATTATCTGCCGGCTACTTGACTTTGAGATTGACTTTGAGTTTGGGGGCGTATGGATTGCAATCCTAGGCATGTTTTGTTTAGTGGATTTAACTATGACTTTGAGTATGACTTTGAGGTGACTGGTGCTGTGTGCAATGCACGCCTTTCACACCCCTGGGAGCTGATCACTCCACTATTATGATACATGAGGACACCCCTCATATTATCTGGTTGCCTAAGAGGTATCCCCTCTGATTGTGAGATTATGACTTTGAGATTATGATGTTGAGATTATGACTTTGAGTTTCTGGGCTCGTGGTGGATGACTATCCTATTCTTCTCTTATTATCCATGTATTTTGTTTATACCTTATGACATTCCCATTGCCTATATTATATTTCTGTTGCGTTATTCTTTGCTTTGTATATGTATCTGTTCACTGAGCTTCTTAAGCTCAGCCGCACGTTTTCTTTTCGTGTGCGGCAGGTAATAAGCAGGACGACGGGTTTGGGTATGAGTGAAGAGACTTTTGGACTTAGAAGACTTTGATAGTTATTTTGGCTTAGAGATGATTAGAAGTTTTTATATTGTTAGAATTTGTAGTCGCATTGTAACCTTGTAATTTCAGTATTTCACTTGTAACCTTTGTACTTCCTTTGTATTATTGAAGATGTATGCTTGTGTATGTTTCTGATATGTCACCATTGTTGTGACATCTTTACCCTTGTCGGGTTGGGGTGTTACATTTAGTGTTTTTGATAACGAGGTTAGCTTAAGATGTGATATTTTGGGTGTTTAAATGAACCTGCAACCATACCCTCATAGAAAATCTTCACCACAAAAGAAAATGGAAAATAGTTATATAAGGTAACCCAAGAATGACTGATGCAAAGCTGTAGTACTGAGACATATAGGCACTAATGATATTTGTTTGTCGTTCGTTATCCAGAAGATGATATTAATTACATGTGATGTCATTCTTTTTCAGATAAGCTCGATGGATTCAACCATTGATAGGGGGATATCAGAAGGCAGGCTTGCTGGTCTGCGCTCACAGGTTTGTCGAGCCAAAAGAAGAAAATAGTTTGGTCTCCAAGAGGAGGAGCAGAAAAGATAGCAAAGATTGTCATACCTGAGTTTGATGTGAATGATCAGAAAAGGTATGACAATGTTCAAAAGATGATTGAATGTAAATTTGGGATTCTTAAACGAAAGCACACAGATAATTGAATTTTATCCTTTGAATAACTATGTTCATAGGGTTTTCAAAAAAAAAAAACAGTTTGGTCTCCAAGAGGAGGAGCAGAAAAGATAGCAAAGATTGTCATACCTGAGTTTGATGTGAATGATCAGAAAAGGTATGACAGTGTTCAAAAGATGATTGAATGTAAATTTGGGATTCTTAAACGAAAGCACACAGATGATTGAATTTTATCCTTTGAATAACTATGTTCATAGGGTTTAAAAAAAAATATATGAATCAGGTTAAATTCAGGATTCAAATGTTAAAAAGTTGGTTGCTCTCTCATGTTAATCTTATATGCAGGTTTCGTTCGGGTCCAGGTGCGGCTGGATTAAATTTCGTGTTATGGAAGTTGGAGCAATAATTGGATTTTCTGTTGATGATAATAAATATTCAATGAGGCTTTTCTTTGAGATTGTTAGTTTGGAACGTCAGATACTGTAAGTTATCAGTGTTGTTGCAAATTACATCGATTTTTAGCAACTTACTATACATTAAATGGTCATGAAGTTGGTACACTAAGGGGGTGTTTGTTTCAGCCTATATCTTTTGCCTTATATTAAATAAGCCCAAGTGTGCTTGCTTATTAAGACCTAAAGATGAAATAAAAGTTCATAAACAAGAGTTGAAAATAAGCCAAACACGGGTAATTTTTTTGAAGGGTCAAGACAGATAGGGCCGGGTTGGATTCACCCGCAACACATCTTTGTAATCAAATGATTATAAAAACTATATTATTATAACAACAATCTATTAAGGCCATTTGGAATTGCTTATTAGGAGTGATTATTTGCTTTATTATTTTGGAAATAAGTTGTTTCAAATAGCTTACTGAATACACAATGTTAACATAAATAATCAGCTACACAGTTCTGATTAGCAATGTTCATGGTATTAGTAATCCTTCACTGACTATAATTGTTTATTTGAATCAGTCGAATGCGTTGGATGAGAAGAGAATAGTCCGGGTGAGTTGGAGGTTGATGAGGATGATGATAAAGGGGAGGATGAGGATGGGGATGGTCAGAATGACGAGGATTAGGAAGTGTTTAAGCTGATGGCTAAGTCGATTTTGGAGGTATACTATTAACTATATCAATTTTGAACACCATATATAACTCGAGTTATTTTTGGAACGGGCTATTTTAACTATTGGCTTATGAATGAGTCAATTTGGTAATGTTCTAGCTGTTAATGGATCAATTGTTTAGATAGAATGAAAGCAGCTAAAAAGGGGACCGGTAGAAAGTCGCCGAAAGTGTAATATACTAATATTGATGCATAAAAAAGTGAGATAATCTGTGGTGTAATGTAACCTTTGTAGTTATTAGTTACCTATAGTGGATTACAATTTGAAACAGTGTTTTCGGACAACCTGATTTTGAGCACTTTTTTTTTACTTTATTTTGTGTATCTTATAAAAGATTGTGAGGGTAAGCATCATAGCATAAATAATATATGATTTATTGATAAAAAGTTTTTGCCAAAGTACATAAATCATAAATGAGAATAAAAAAAAGCATGCAATCATTTAAGAATTTATATGTTCCTTTTGCCATCACCAAGCTGCTTTCATTCCAAAGATTGAATACTAACATCTATTGTAGTACCAAAAAATATACGTAGCAAGTTTACTTTTATATCTTATTTTTTGTGTTCGAATACTCCAACATTCGTATAAAGAATATGATCATAATGATTTCTGACTTTTCTATAGGGAGTATTATGAGTGGTGGAGGGAGTGTTCCGGCGAAAGAAGCATTCCTGAAGGAAAAGATTAATATGGTGCATGAGTTAAAAAAAGGACCATTGTCTACACGTTTAGGGATACCGATGATGTATGGGAATGATGATGTCAATGGAAATAGTTATGCTTTTGGAGCCATCATTTTCCACACAGAATGTCAGCACTTGAATAAACAAGGTAAATAATCATATGAAGTTTTGTATCAACTTTGATCCATTGTTTCATTTGAGCAGAGTGTTTGATCTTCAAAGTAGTGATAATAATCAAATTAATGTAAAGTATGTCAAATTTTAGTACTTAAGGACCTACTGTTCATTCAAAATAGATGATAATTCAAAAATGAGAATAAGTCTTACAATACCAGATACTAAAAACTAATTATAGGTGAACTGAAAACACAGTTGGTGAGATCATACATGCTAAAACGTAGAATGGAGTAGGTTTCTTTCGGATACAAAATGATTCGATCCTTGGTTCCATTTGTGATTATGTTATATGCTATTGTGGCTAACAAATAATGCTCAGTTGTGGCCCTGTTCTGTTCTGACCCAGTGACCCGTATGAATATGGCATGCAAGATGCATTTGTTCGTTTTAGTTTTTATGTGTCGTTTTATTTGAAAAATGTTTCTACCTTTTTGAACTGAGAAAGAATGATGTTCCAATACACAATACTTATTCACAAGGAATAAGTGAAGAACTATTATTTGTGACGAAATCTGGTAGATTATCTATGGCATTATTGAAAATTGATTTTTTGTTTTTAATTGATTTTATATTTTATATGGTTTAAAGTTAAATGTTTGTTGTATATATAGGTTGGAGAAAAGGATTCAAGCTGGCATGCTAAAATTTATGCAATCAATGAGTTAAGCTTCGTGAAAGAACTGCATTACAGGTGAAAATCTCGATCATTAGCGTTTATTCTATTGTAAAAGATTTAGACGTTTAGATATGATGATTGGCCCATTGGTGTGTATACACATGACCATTGTCGAGCTTAAATTACACAAGTGACACACTATAAGTAGGTACCCAGTTTGTACAATCATTTAATAATTGAATAGTTTTGTTATAGTTATTAAATTATCAAGTCATTTAGAAGTAAGTGGGTCAAAAGTGTCATTTATACACGATTCTTATATTTGCAGTTATTTCAATGAAAATTCTTTCCTTATTTGGGTGTTTGGACTTTGGATTAAGAGTCCAGGAATAAGGGGAGAACGGAGATGAGAGAATAAGATTTTATGTTTTACTTATGCAGCCATTTGTGAAACATGCAGAGTTGGGCGTAAACCGGAAGGTAAAGATGCTGCAAGTTGTGCTTATGAAGCCATTTGTGGAACATTGGTAGAAATATAGAAGGTGAACAGGTTGTGCTTATGAAGCCATTTGAGTTCTGTGTATATAACAACCTCATAGGTAAATCTAAACATAAGCTGCTTTGTGAATTATCTAATGCAAGTTGTTTGGAATAAGCAGTTTCAGGTTGCTTATTTGAAAATGTAGATTGTTGTATGTGTAGATTTATTAAGGACTTCAACATACTCCATGATATTTATGGCTTTTTTTGGTTTACAGGGTTTAGGTAACAACGACAGAGGCTACCGGAAAGTATAAGGATGATGAAAGGTTGGATAGCATCAGGATTGCCAGAGACTACAGTTACATGGTACTACTTTTATATCTTTTGAAATAAGATTATTGAAATGTGAGATAAAAATTGAGAAGGTTGAAACCGGTATGATATAGCAAAGAATATATAACCTAAAGTCAGGAATGTGTGATGAAAAGAGTGTCATAAGGAGGGAAATATATGTCGGTAAACATAGGACCTGTCCACATCGTTTAAAGGGAACAAAAAATTATTCCAAGCATTAAGGTTTTCAGAATCATGCTCATTATAAGTACTTAATAATTTATGAAATTTTTACATTAGTCCGTCAAAAGTTTCTCATAACTGAGGTCACATTGTGTTTCCTTTATTTTCATTGTAACGACTATTGACAGAAATATAGGATTTCATATAAATAATCGGTTTATTATTTATGTTATTACAAAATTTATATTGCTTCAGTGATAATTGTAGCAGTTTGACCTATTGGAAATTTTATATAACTTAAATTTGCCCATTCGTAAGGAATAAAGTCATTGACGATTATGTTTCTTGAATTGTAGTTGGTTTCTGTAAGCAGGCTCGCGGGGCTAATGATACTACTGTGAAGTGCGATTAGGTACACTCACAAGGCACAAGGCTTGACATGCCTGGCTGCCAAGTGGAATACTTTCAGTATGCAAGTATGTAATAATTTCAGGAAAGCGGCTGAGCAGGAAGTGACGGTTTTTCCTTCCGAATGTCTGCTGTACTTTAGACTTGCTGGTGCTCCTATACAGGTAATAGAGACATGGGTGGGCCGGGCAGGTTGGGTAGTGGGTACAATTGTACAAATGATAATTTCATGTACTGTTGGATGGTATTTCTTTCATGTATCTGTTCACTCATAGTATACCTTGCTCACTTTCTCTGTTTGGCACTTTGGCTGCCCGAAGTGTTGTAAAATATAACTCTTCTACGAAAACAGAGTAAATTTTCATTTGCAAACAAAATTGTCATATGAATGCAGATTTATGGTATTGGGATGCGGTGACCTTCTCCAAGGGTCGATGTAATTGAACATGCTAGACTACAACCTTTTGATATGCCAGTTTTCTTCATTCGGTATGTGAAACCTCTTACGAGTTTGCATTTTTTTTTCTTAAATTGAACCAGAATATATATTATAGCAGATGAACCTCATCTCTCAGTATCACATACTAAAATTTCAATACACACAAGTATTTCGTGATCAGTTTTAATATTTGAATAGCCCAAAATTTCAAGACACATAAGTATTTCGTGATCAGTTTTAGTGTTTGAATAGCCCAACAAAAGAAGAAAAACATAAGTTGTTTATTTACTTCTTGGTGTTAATCAGATTACGAAAAAAGGCATACGGTAAAAAAAATATAAGTGGAGCTTATATGTGAGACTGGCGGAAAGGTAGTTATGGACCATTTGATGAGGTTATTAATTGTTGAAACGGGTAAATAAACAAGCTTATAAAAGTAAATGGGTCAAAATTTGTTTATAACTGAAATGTTAATGTTCTTATGAGTTTGGTGCCTCCATGACGTGTGCCTCTCTAACTTAAAATGGATTTAATTCTAATCCTGTAATACCATGTCCGTTATATGTCAGTTACATCCTATAATTTATAGGTGAGCTGTGATGATGTAGTTGAGAATGAATCAAAGCAGATTTCACCGTATAGCAAATTGACAATCAGTAAGTCTGTTTGCTATGCACGGGACAATCAGTTTATTTCTACCAACATATTTGTTTATTTTCTTCAGGATTAGAACGTGCATTAGCTTAGACATTCACTTATATTTTTTTGCAGGCTGACAATGAAGCCGAAATAAGATAAACTACCCGTTGTCACACCATTTGTGAGTTTACTTACTTATAAAATGTAATAATCTGTATTTTGCAATGTTACATGCCTCTTCTGTGCTAACTATGTGTTTCCATTTGTCCAGGATTTGGAATCTCAGACGGATGACAACAGCACGCCAACAAATCCGGACAAATTTGGTGTTAAGAACAAGCGTCCTGCATATACAGTTACGCTAATGTGAGCTACTGAATGGTAGGTTGGATATGATACAAAGGGAGGAACTTAAGTGTTTACTACAACTTTTCGGCGTACAAACAAATTATCTTGATTTCGGCGGTCTTGAATTCGATAGGCAAACCATTCCCGTATAGTAACCGTTATGTTCTTCTTGCCCGTTTTCGGTTGGCGAGTGATATTTTTATGAGGAATTCCCAAAGTATATCCATCAAGCGCACGTGCCGTCAACAAAGGGTATTGCAAGGCAAGGTTCATAGGATGAAAAATTTTAATACGTTTATTCCTTTATAACCATTGTATGTTTTAATATCATCAATTATAACTTATTATTCCTTTATAACAAAATTTTATAGCGTTTACGTTTATTGTTCTTTATTACTTTACTCACGTACTTAATTTTTTGATACAAAAACCCTCTAAAATCCCGTGAATTTCACGGGTCTATAAGCTAGTACTGTATATTTGAAAGATGTTTACAAGCATAAATATATATAGAAATATTCTAGCACAAACTGTCAAGATCTTATACAAGCTTGCAAAAGAAGAAAAAAAAGATCTTATACAAGCTTGCAAAAGAAGAAAAAAAGATACATGTTAGCTCTTGAGCCGGTTTGCTGCGAACATAAAATTTTCTCTATGTTCTTTACAAACAAGCACAAATATCTAACACAAAACCCAACGAGTACAAGCTACACACCATGAATTATATGGTATCAAAATTTCCTTTCAATGAGCGATGTGGGATTATTAATCAAAGCATCAAGCTCAATTCATAGATCCTAAAAGCAGAAACGAGTCGACAAAACAAGTTTTAATCACAAGATAAACTTGGTTGACAAAATAGTTAAATAAAAACAAGCATCCTATATTCATATATGCTGATATCCCAATGAATATAATGGTAATCTATTATCTTATTGGTATAAGTTACGAAGTGACAACTGACAAGTGGAGGACACCAACATTAAGGCTGGTCGGCAAGGGCTAGTGATGCCCTCACCATGTTGTCCACTCACGCACGAACCACCTTGCCCACCATATCCACCCACGCGCGAATCACACTCCCCAATGCAACTTATGATGAAACGTTCACCTTGCAGAGATACACAAAAAATCGGGCCCCACTTGTACAATTTAAACGTTATATATCCGTTGCATACTTAAAAAAAAAAAAAAAAAAAAAAACACCCCAATTTTTTCTTTTATAAATATCCACAAAACCCACTTTTTTTAAACACAATCTCAAATCTTTTACACTCTCAACTTATTACTTCATCTTTTTACTTTCGTATGTTTGCGTCTTTAATATTTGTAGTTTATGTATTGTTTTAATATTCCCGGTTTATGTACTATTTTTAATATTTGAAGTTTATTTATTTTTTTAATTTCGTACGTTCGCGTTTTTATTTTAGTCTATTTATGTTTTTATATTTCGTAATAAGTATTAAAAAAAATGGGAGTTAAGGTGAACATGGTAGATACCTTGCCCACTAAAAGGTGGGTGGGAGTGAGGAGAAGTGAGAGGAGAGAGAAAGCTGAGGTGACGCTGAGATGCAAGGTGAAGATTAGCATGCCTTGCCATCTAGCAGAAGCAAAGCACAATGTAAAATTGCTACAGTATAAAAAAAATATTTTTATGATTTTAGTATCTATCTATATCTATATTCTATATATATAATAAAAGAAGCATTTTTTAAAACTTGACAGCTAATTAAAGCCATGTGTACACAGCTCCACGTCACAAAAGCCAGGTGTAAAAGCCAGTCAAATGAAGCACCTCATTCTTAAATACAAAGAGAAATCAGTTACATAATCCTTCAATTTCATTTAAAACTTTCCTTCGTTTTCTCAATTTTAAGTTGACATTAAAAAACCTCCATATCAACTCCAATCCTTTCCATGTATATCATTAATTTTGAAACTCAGTATTGTCTACATGATCTTCATTCTCGATATCTTTTGTATTCCTGTATCTTCATTTCAATTTCGCAGCTTAGGTGTTTGTTTCTGTTTTGTGTATTTGTGATTTAGACAAGTAATTACGTCTTCTCTGTTTGTAGCAGGTAAACCATTGTTGACGTGCTATCAAGGTGTTTACCTACAACCCAATGACTTATTTGATATATATATATTCTTTTTGCTTTTTTGATATTATCTAATTTTAAAGCGATGTGATTATTTGAATATCTCGATTAATCATATTTTATGTGTTTATGATTGCAGACATCATCAAAAAAACCGGTTCTCGATGAAGTGCTCACAAGTGTTTGATCAAATGCCTCAAAGAAATATCTATAAAGGTATCATGGAAAAACCAATTTTGAATTATGCCTCATCTTTGAAAGGTTTCAAAGTGCACACGTACACTTTAGATTATTGAAATTTGTTAGTTCATTGCCAATTATCATTTTTCCTTTAAAGGCAAAAGAAAAGCTTTTCATAGCAGTCGGTGAACTAAAATGCTTATGTTTGCTAATGAACTAAAAGTATGTTTATCAATGTTTGTTACAAAGTATTTCTTAATAGTTCTATTTTTGAATATAATTGAAACTTACAAAATGTGGCACTTTGTTATGCTAAATCTTAGTATCTAACAAGTTCTTTTCAAAGGTATTTTTTCAAGTATTAGTAGCCCTTAAAATTGCATTTTGCATAATTGGACCAATGAACAATCGTATTATGGGCAACTACATAATTTTAGCGCTGGAATTTTTTAAACATAACAATTTCTTTGAATTTCTTACCACAGGTTGAAATTTATTCCCTGGGATCAAGGAAGCTTGTAAAATGCTAACTCATACTATGAGTAAGGTGCATGTAAGTTTCTAATGATTAGAGGTTAAAATTTTGGGAGCCTGGTATGACGTTAAACGGGTTTGGTTCAATTGCATCGGTTTGAGTTGGGTTGACACCCAATAAATTGTTTAGCATGACAACCAATATAACCTCCAAAGTAGAAATATAAAGAACATGGACCAACTAACAAAATGTATATGTGAGAGAGTTGTAATGGCATTTTTTCTTTGTTATTCTCTCTTGTTAGATGTATCAGGTGATGTTTGGTAGAAATAGGTAGTGAGGAAGGTGACGAGTTGGTCTTGTAATGGTATATATACGCTTATACTAATGCGTTTGGTTTTATTTGCAAGGTATCCTCACTTCACTTCCAAAAGGTCATGCCATTCACCACAAATACTAGAGCTTGATTGCTTGAATAGAAAGTGATGTTCTATGATGCTTACATCGTCAACTTAGTAGATCCATTTCCTTCAAAGGAGAGTACGACGCTGCCTAATCTCTATTCATGTGTGAATCGATAAAACATGGTCAGTGTTTATCCGTTGAAAAGGATGAACAAAATGTGTCATCACTGCATCGTTATGAAGCACAATTTTGCAACTTTGAAGCAATGTAATTCAAAGGAAGCCAGTGTGATTTAAGTTTCAAATATGGGTCAACCAATAAGTTGTATAGTGTACAACAAATCCTAAATTATTCTTTCGTTATCTCTTCATTTTAAACGTATTTTTAGGTACCTTTCCTCATTAGACATTAAAAATGTTTAGCTAATTGATTGTGAACAACTATTTGAATTTATTTTATTTTTTATTTTTATTTTTTTTCCTTCTATAGTTGGTAGACTTTCTTTGCAAGGATCGGCGAACTTTACCTTTTTATTTTTTTCTTTTAAGTTTCTTTTTTATCAGCGAACTTAATATAAGCTACGCGTGATATATCACGGGTTTATAAGCTAGTAACGTTATAAAAGCCTTATATTATTATTATTTTTAAAACTGATCCCACCCAATTTAGCTCATCCAATACTCGTTCAATGTATATAAACTTTAGCGTATAATGTAAAGTAATAATGCTTCAATGAGACATAATTCTAACTGACTTGTTTTGATCAAGTTCCAGCATTTCAAGGTGAAGATTGAACAAATCACCTTGTTTGGTAAAGACTTATTTCTATGTATTTGTGTGTATGAAAAACTCATATGTGCTATGCAGTTGCATGTGTGGTTAGGACTTTAGGGTGCGTCTGGGAGTTTTGAGCGTTTGGGTAGAGCAAAACACCTTCTGTAGTTATGTTTATCAATATATATAAGTTGTATCTATAACTTGTTTTTGACGAGTTCATTATTTTCATAACATTTTTTGTTTATTTAAATTAAGCTATTAGAAAATACAACATGATAAGATGTTCTGTAAATAAGTATAAAGGGGTGTTTGGGATTGCTTATCACCTTATAAATAATCATGTAGTAACATATTTTAGCTTTTTTGTTGCAAACTAGGCAATTTTTGATCTAGAAATTCCATTATTTTCTCTTTTAAAAGAGCCAAAATTTGATGTTAGATCAGTTTTTCTAACTTCTTAAATTACTTCACTAAAGAAAAAACTTAAGAATTTATATTAATTTTCATGCAGCGCAAAGACAATGCTAAGGATTGTTAATATTTGTTTTGCTGATGATCTTGTTATGTTTGCTCGGGGTGATGTGCAATCAGCTAGGGTGTTAATGGAGGCTTTAGAAGAGTTCAAGGGTGTATCGGCTTTAAATCCAAGTATTTCAAAGAGCACAATTTTCTTCTGTAATGTGTCGGTCCAGGTTAAGACTTCTATTCTTCATCTTATGCCTTTTAAAGAAGGTACCCTTCCGATCAAGTACTTGGGAGTTCCTCTTATTTCGTCTAGGCTCCTTTATAAGGATTGCAAAATTCTTGTTGAGCGTGTGTGAAAGCGTATAGGGGACTGGAAGAACAAATGGTAATCTTTGGCTGGTAGACTCCAATTGGTGCGTTCAGTGCTCTCATTAATGCATATTTATTGTCGAATGTCATCTTTGGCTGGTAGACTCCAATTTCTACCCATATCATCATCCTCATCATCTTGTTCTTGAACTTCCTTGTCGAATGTCATTGTGAAAGAATTGTCATCCAGATTAACCTTTGCTGTATGCCAGAACTGGTGAATATAGAAGGTAGGAATCGAAGCTGATTTGTCAAGCATGTCCTTGCAAGGGTGTATTAACAAAATGCCTTTGACAACTCGGCAAGATTGTTCAACGATGTTGAGATTGTTGAAATGAACCCTTGCGTTGTTCTTGCCAATGACTACTTTGTAGTCTTCGGGGACAATGTCTTCCAAGTTGAGTCTGGGGAGTGGTTGTGTTGGAGCGTTCACAATTTGTTCAGCCATTGTATTCTGAAAGAAAACAATCTAGAAATGTTTACGTGTTAGCACAGTGAATTAGTTTGTTTTACTGATTTTATTCCTTTTATGAATGAACACATAGGTTTTCTAAACTTGGTTACGGATTTGATATGACTTGAACTCATTTTTGTTTAATTGTTTGAAGTCTAAATGTCCAAGAGTCATTGTCTAAGTCCTTAATGTCCATGAAATTAGAAAAAATGATCATTTGAATATGTTGTTAGAAAGTTTGTGAGATATTTGAAATTTTCAAGACTTGTTCGAAACTTTAAGACTTGCTCGAATCTTTTTGAGTTACTCGAAACATTTTGACTTGTTCGAAATTTAAGTACTTATTCAAAAGTTTGGAACGAATTTGAAATTTATTATACAAGAAACTCAAAAATAACTATAGACGTACTTTCTCGAAAAGTGGTAATTTCAATCTTCTTTACCTGTTGACTCAAGCAAAATATAGACGTTACAAACCATTCCAATTACTTATTTCATCATTTCTAATAACACCTAACACATTCACAGACATCAGAACACTTACTCGAAAGTTTTAAGAACACAAAATTTCTAATAAGTTGTAAATCAAATCCCAACCATATTTAACTTCTACCTACACACTCCTAACACCCAATCAAACTAAACTGCACCATATCTAAGATTAACTCACACACTTATTCGACAACCTCTTAAACCCTTTTTAATTCGAATACCGTTCAAGCTTGTTTGATTGTTAAAATTCATGTTAGTCGAGAGTTGTTTAAGTGATTCCGAACCTTTCCCACCACATTAATTAGACTCAAACACATTCAATCAAGAAAACCCAAATATACGCCCTGAAAACCCTAAACATTCGAACAACTCAAAATCACGTTAAAGTGTTAGTTTTTATGATTGACGAGTGTTCCCTAAGCTATTTCGCACCTAACTAATCAAACTATAACACACAATTTTAAGAATACCCAAATTTTATGACCTTAAACCCTAAATCTATCTAGTAGCTGATTTAGCCGTTGGATTTTATTAAGGGTTAAAACTGTTTCTTATAATTGCGTGTACAGATTAGGAGAGGACTTGGTGGATTTACGGATTCAATTTGAGCGCTTGATAGGATTATCTTTTACTTTTCCTTTTAGTTTTAAATTTTTAAAAAAAAAACGGGAGGAGATGTATGTGTGGAATTTTTGGAAACTTTGACATTTGGTAGATTTAGCCCCTAAACTCATACAAATGCAAAGTTAGTCCTAGTTTGAGAAACATTTGCACCTTAAGTCCCTAACTTTAACAATCAGTTAATATTTTCCCATAATTGACAAAGAACAATTGTTTACTCCCCCATTTCTTTAAAACTTTTGAAACTTTGAATGTTTTGGGAGAGGATTTTCTTGCAAACACAGTTTCAACAACTTGAAACAGCATCTTTTTCAAAAGAGTATGCAAGTACCTGAAATAAATTTTGGAGTATTTTTCCGAATTCTCCCCCTCAACACATGCTTCTTAAGACCTTGTTTTAAAATGTTTGAAGCTGAGAACATGTGTTGAATATGTAAAAATAAGTACTTGCAAACACGTAATCAGGATAAACATTTTTTTTTTGAAAAAGGTAGAAAGATAAAATCTTTTTGTATTTTGTTAGTTTTATAATTTTGTATTTTGTTTTTTAATAAAATATTTACAAAAGTGATTTGGTGTTTGGCTCTCTGTTTAATGAGTAAGTAAAATTTTCAGATCTTCTTGAGTCAAACACCGCATACCAATTCGGTGAACCAAATCAACAAATCTTGTATGAGGCAAGGCTTTGGTGAATAAGTCCGCCAATTGGTGTTCAGTACCCACAAAGTAAAGTTCTACCAAACCCTTTCAACCTGTTCCTTGATATAGTGATATCTAAGGTCGATATGCTTTGACTTGGCATGTGAGACGGTGTTGCATGAGATTTCTAAGGCACTTTTGGAGTCGCAATACATCGAAATCTTGTCAAAGACGTAACCGTAATCCATCAGCTGTGTTCTCATCCAAACAACTTGAGCACAGCAGGCATACATGGCTACATATTCCGCTTCTGTTGAGGAAAGTGATGTGCAGTCTTGCTTCTTGAAAGCCATGACACCAACTTATCACCAAGGAATTGAAGACCGCCAGAAGTACTTTTGTGTGTATCTAAACAACCTGCATGGTCCGCATTTGAAAACGCAATTAGTGCAAACCCAGAATCCTTCGGATACCAGATCCCCAAGTTAATGGTTCCCTTGATATATCGGAGGATTCTTTTAGCCTCAGAGAGGTGACGTTCAGTAGGATTGGACTGAAAGCGGGAGCAAAGATAAACAACAAATACTATATCTGGTCTGCTAGCAATTAGGTACATTAGTGACCCAATAATAATACGGTATTTGGTAGGGTCAACTGGTTTACCATTCAAATCAGCATCTAACTTGGTGGAGCTTGCCATTGGTGTGTTATAAGTGTCACAACTAGACATGCCATGCTTCTTAAGTATGTTTTTAGCATATTTGGACTGATTTAGAAAAATGCCACGGGGGAATTGATGAATTTGAAGTCCTAAGAAGAACTTAAGTTCACCCATCATAGACATCTCGAAATTTTGTTTCATTAATTTTGCAAAAGCGTTTGATTATTTTTTCTTAGTTGAACAAAAAATTATGTCATCAACATACATTTGAACAATTAAGATGCCCCCCATCCCCCCCCCCCCCCCCCCGGTAGTGTTAAATAAATAAAGTTGGATCCACAGATCCTTTTGTAAAATGATTGGCTAACAGGAAAGATGACAACTTACAACTTATCATACCACGCCCGAGGGGCTTGTTTGAGACCATAAAGAGCCTTGTTGAGTTTGTAAACATGATTAAGATGCTCTGGATCAACGAACCCTTCTGGTTGGCTAACATTAGGGGTGGAAACGAGCCGAGCCGCTCGTGAAAAGCTCAGGATCGGATCGGTAAAAAGCTCGAACGAGCCGAGCCTAAACGAGCTCGAGCCTAAGTTTAGGCTCATTTAATAATCGAGCTCGAGCTCGAGCTCTATACAAAAAGCTCGAGTAGGCTCGCGAGCCTAAACGAGCCCTAGAAATATATACGTATATATCTTGTCTATACGTATAAACGAGCTTAAAAGTAGTAAACGAGCTCGAGCCTTATGTAATTAACGAGCCGAGCTCCATTTTAACTTTTTTTTCTTTAAAAATCATACAAATTAGTCGAGCCCGAGCTCGAGCTCAAAATATTGGGCTCGAAACGAGCTCGAGCTCGAGCTTTATATATATAAACGATCCGAGCTCGAGCTCTGGCTGGCTCGAGCTCGGTGATATGTGTCGTTTTACACATATCTTTTCGTCCAATTTTCGAGTCAAAACAACCAAAAACACTTTAAAACGATCAAATAATGTTAAAAATATCTTTGAGATGTGTTTTTGTGTATTCCATATGCAAAATGATTGAAAACGATTGAAAAACAAACAAAATTTGCATAAATGGCAAGTCTAGTCCCTCAAGCTTGAAAAAAAAAAAAAAATAAATAAAAAAAATAATAAAAAAATAAATTTTTGGTCCTTGGATTATTTTTAGTTGGCAAGGTTGGTCCCTTCAATTTCACATATTACAAATATGGTCCTTGTGTTTTAAACTAAAATTATCCTAACTAAAACATCCGAATCCCATTTTTAAAACACAACCGGATCCACAAAAATGTTAAACACATCCATCCTTCGCCGGCCCAACCCTTAAAACCCCCAACCCACAGTTAACTTTAACCCATCGACCCAATTAAACCACCCCAGCCCATCACCGCTTAACAGCCCACCAAAAAAATACCCGACCCATCTCCCTATTTTAACTAATACCGGGCAATAAACTTGGTCAAACCCCCCTTTCTCAGTCAAAGATTGAATCAATAGAACCCTAATTCACCCTATTCGCTATTTATCTCCCTCTTCATCCCATTCCCGCCAAACCTCCCACTTCCCCATACACAGTACCATCACCATCACCAAAACCCTCTTCCCCAAATTCCTTCCTTGTCCACATCAACCACTTCAGTCCAAAGAATACTCACGGGTACCCCCTCCACCTCATCGATCCGCACCAACCAAGTGAATCCAACGGTTCAAGATTCAAGTTGTGGGCATCAAGTTTAATCCAATGGCTACAAAAGAAGCACAAGAGCAAGTGAAGAACACTCTCACAAGAAAAACACAAGAAAGAAGATATATAAGTAGCAGCCGATTGTCATTTTTTTTTCTTGTCCCATTTTTTCATGTTTTAGAAGAAATGTTGACCATTTTTATTGTTTAATGTTTTTTTAGTGTAGTAATTTAAATTCAGTTGTAATTTACTCTAATTTAATTGCCTGTTAATTCAAAGTTTTATGTTTTCCTTGTTTTCTGTTAATTTTCTACGCTAATTTAATCCCCTGTCTTTTCTTGCCTTTGTTTCTCTGTTTCTTGTTAATCTAGAAATGGTTGATGCTGTGTTATTGCTTCTTGTTAGTTTAGAGTTAGGATAGTGATTTATTATTACATGTTGCTTTAAGTCCCCTTAGCAGCCCGCATGTTTAGAGTAGTTATAGGTTAATGTCGCATGTTAATTTTCCTGTTAATGTTGTTAGTTTTGAGTAGTTATAGCTTAATCTATTTTGCACTTTTAGGTTCTAAGCTTTTAGACTAGTAGCTTTTAGGTTGGCTTGATTTTTGTTTGAGTTATGAAGGTGTGTTTGATTTTTTTTGAGTCAAACGGGTAAAATTCGCTTATTACTGCTCTTGGTACTTTTTTGTTCTGCTTAGCATAGTATTAAAGTTTGTAGAGTGTTAAAACTTTTTTTGTTCTTGTTGCCTGTTATATGTTGGCTGTTATAGCTTGTTCTATTTTCATTTAAACCTTTTTAAGCTGTTTAGCTGTTGAACAGCTTATTTCAATAAGCTGTTTCACCTTTATTATTTTTCCTAGTTTACTTTTACTTCAAAGTAGTTACTCAAAAATTTTCAGATTTTTATTTTAAGGTTTAGTATTTTTTATAAATTAATTTAGTTTAATTAGTTTTTAATGCGTAATAAATAATTCAAAAGTCAAAAAAATATTTTTCTTTTTTTCAAAAATTTTCTTTTATCAGTTTTAATTTAGGAAAATTATTTTCAAAATTTTAGGTTTTTAAAATTTAGCTTTTCACTTTTATTCGCGTTTTTAAATTTCGTAGCGTAACGTTTTAAATTCCAGTTTTCGTTTTTAAATTCACATGTTTAGTTTATTTGTACCCGTAGCTTTATTAGTTGTTTTTATTAGTTGTTTTTAGGTTAAATGCTTAGTTTAATTGTTCCATTAGCTTAGTTTAATTAGTTTATCTTGTTTGTTATTTTAATATTAGTAGTGTAATCCAAAAATCAATCACTCTTATTCTCATTCAAAACACGTATTCACAATCCGAGATCACAAATTCCATTCACGCCTTCGTTGGGGATAACGACCCGGGAATACAACTTCCGCTGTATTCTTTGGAAATAAATAACGACTTGATTTCAACCGATCAAATTTTGGCGCCGTTGCCGGGGAAGGCTTGACGCGAATTTTTAACTCTCGTTTGTCGTTGCGTGTTTCGTAAATATTTTTTCATAAAAACCCAAAAAGATTTTCATTTCAAAATTTATTTTCCTTTTTTGTTTTCAAAATGTTGTTAAAAATCCAAAAAGATTCTTCTTTGCCCTCTTATCCGTTTAATTCCTTTTCTCACCCTCTAAACGTTTTATTCTATCTTCTCAACCCTCTACACGTTTGATTCTCTTTATGTCTACATCTTACAACTATGGTTGTGAATGGTGTGGGGGACCTCCAAATGGTGGAAATTGCCAAGGTTGTAGCATTGTGAATTTGGGAAACGGGTTTGTCTATGACCAAAATCCCAACAATGAAACAACCAATTTCCTTAACCAACCCCCGCACCAGGAGATGGAAACATATTCTTGTGAATTTTGTGGAGGTTGTTCTCATCCAGGATTTGATTGTCGAACGGGAGACACGCTTGTCTATGAGCAGAACCCTTATAACAATCAGACGTCATCCGGATTTGACACATCTTCATATTATTCACCACCACAACAGTTTTACTGTTGTGAATACTGTGGAGGTCCGCACTATAATTCTGATTGTCAAACAAGGACCTCACTTGTCTATGAGCATGGTCCTTGTAACAATTATGATTATTCGTATCATGACCAACCTCCACAGTATCAACCAATTCAAATGCAGCCTCAGCCATTTCCTCAAGAATCATTCCAAGAAATTCATAATATTAGGAATGATCTTTTGGATTCTGCCTTCAAAGATGTATTCCAAAAACTTCATGATGTGAGGAATGCATTTAATGCTTGGGCTGCTAAACAGACCAAAGAAGATCGTCATGGTGAATCTATGGAAGATTTACTCGCCATTGAACGTGCAGCACATAACCGTTTCTTATTTAATCAGGCGTGCATGCTCGATGACGATGATGACGACGACGAGGAGAGTACTATTCCTTTGAGTGATATTATTTCTCAACTCCCTCAGTCTATTTCAATCACATCATTCTTGCAGTCTATAGAATCCAAGGACTCTCTCAATATGGGGGATGAGCATCTTAGCATTATTCCTGAAAAGGAATCGGACGAATTCATAAAGTCTAATGCTGAGAACCTTATCCCAATCCCAAGTGAGTCTGAGGATATATCGGATGATGAATGTGATTTGTCTCTTTGTAGTGATCATCCTCTTGACACTACTGATGATTTTTTCGGGACGTTTTCTAACCCCCTCTTCAATTCAAATGATGATTTTTCCTCTAGTGATGACGAATCACTTTCTAATGAGGACGTTTCAAGTGAAAGTCTCGAAGTCCATTCGAATTCTCTTTTTGAATTTGATGACGAGTACTTTTCTAGCAATAATCCTCTCTTTGATGAAGAGTTAGAAAACGATGAGGTCAAGGACTCTATCACTCATAAATTTGATGATATGACCTCAGTTCTTAATCCCGATATTCTTCCTTCTCCGACATATGTGACGTTGCCCTTTGAGGATCGCCATTATATTGATTTCACATATGTCGTCCGAGTTTTTCTACCTTTCTTCTCCTATAAGGTAGATTGTCCTCTCATTCTCTCGTTTGGGAATGAGGACAAAGTTTTTGATCCCGGCATCTTAATTTATCATTCTTTAGAGCCGGATATATATCATCGGAGTGGAACTTTCATGTACATCAATGTTTATCCAAACATTTTAAATGAAAGTCCGATGGAGATTTTCTTTTCCACATGCTTCCCCAAGAACAAATGAATTCGGGGTCGAGTCAAGCTAGCGACTCGGTTAACAAAAACAGTAGCACACCATATGGGTTTTCACCCATATTTCTGACTTCTTTCTATTTTCTAACACCCTAGTGTGGGGGAGATGCCCCATGCTGTTGTAAATATGTATATATCAATCTAAAAAAAAAAAAAAAAAAAAAAAAAAAAAAAAAAAAAAAAGGGTTTTAAACCACAAAAATAAAATAAATGGCCCGTAATATTTCCCTTTTACGTTCTCAGTTTCGGCATAACAGCCGGTACTTTGAATATTGAGGGCAATATTCATTTCTAGTGTGGGGGGAATTCTCACGAATTTAATCACGTATATATACCATCTAATTCCCCCATTTTTGGCCAAAAAAATTTTTTTTTTTTTGGTGTAAGTGTTTTGCACTTACACGACAAATGGTTATCAGTCCACCATGTCTAACACACAAAAGGATTGGCTAATCCAAGAGCAAACGGTTCTTGGTAAAGATTTATCAAACCCGTTTACGGCTTACAATTTGCCAAAAATTGTATGGTATTCGACTCACCATATCCTAAAAAGATGAAGAGTTGGCTAGCCCGCAAGATTATGGCTTGTGGTAAAGGCAGTTGGAAAACCATAATTGGTCATCAGCTCACCAAAGATAATAAGTTGTTTTATCTAAGAGTTGGCTAGTCCAGAAGCAAACGGCTTCTGGTAAAGACAAATCAAATCCGTTGGCAGCTGATGATTTGCTCAAAATCATATGGTTATCAGTGTACCATAGTTCTTACTTGAACTGAAACATTTGGCTACTCCAGAGGTGATGGCTTCTGGTAAAGAGATACATCCATCAACTTTTCATAAAAAAATTGCTAGGGACTAGCAATTGCTCAGTGTGGGGGATTTGATATGTGTCGTTTTACACATATCTTTTCGTCCAATTTTCGAGTCAAAACAACCAAAAAGACTTTAAAACGATCAAATAATGTTAAAAATATCTTTGAGATGTGTTTTTGTGTATTCCATATGCAAAATGATTGAAAACGATTGAAAAACAAACAAAATTTGCATAAATGGCAAGTCTAGTCCCTCAAGCTTGAAAAAAAAAAAAATAAAAAAAAAATAATAATAATAAAAAAATAAATTTTTGGTCCTTGGATTATTTTTAGTTGGCAAGGTTGGTCCCTTCAAGTTCACATATTACAAATATGGTCCTTGTGTTTTAAACTAAAATTATCCTAACTAAAACATCCGAATCCCATTTTTAAAACACAACCGGATCCACAAAAATGTTAAACACATCCATCCTTCGCCGGCCCAACCCTTAAAACCCCCAACCCACAGTTAACTTTAACCCATCGACCCAATTAAACCACCCCAGCCCATCACCGCTTAACAGCCCACCAAAAAAATACCCGACCCATCTCCCTATTTTAACTAATACCGGGCAATAAACTTGGTCAAACCCCCCTTTCTCAGTCAAAGATTGAATCAATAGAACCCTAATTCACCCTATTCGCTATTTATCTCCCTCTTCATCCCATTCCCGCCAAACCTCCCACTTCCCCATACACAGTACCATCACCATCACCAAAACCCTCTTCCCCAAATTCCTTCCTTGTCCACATCAACCACTTCAGTCCAAAGAATACTCACGGGTACCCCCTCCACCTCATCGATCCGCACCAACCAAGTGAATCCAACGGTTCAAGATTCAAGTTGTGGGCATCAAGTTTAATCCAATGGCTACAAAAGAAGCACAAGAGCAAGTGAAGAACACTCTCACAAGAAAAACACAAGAAAGAAGATATATAAGTAGCAGCCGATTGTCATTTTTTTTTCTTGTCCCATTTTTTCATGTTTTAGAAGAAATGTTGACCATTTTTATTGTTTAATGTTTTTTTAGTGTAGTAATTTAAATTCAGTTGTAATTTACTCTAATGTAATTGCCTGTTAATTCAAAGTTTTATGTTTTCCTTGTTTTCTGTTAATTTTCTACGCTAATTTAATTCCCTGTCTTTTCTTGCCTTTGTTTCTCTGTTTCTTGTTAATCTAGAAATGGTTGATGCTGTGTTATTGCTTCTTGTTAGTTTAGAGTTAGGATAGTGATTTATTATTACATGTTGCTTTAAGTCCCCTTAGCAGCCCGCATGTTTAGAGTAGTTATAGGTTAATGTCGCATGTTAATTTTCCTGTTAATGTTGTTAGTTTTGAGTAGTTATAGCTTAATCTATTTTGCACTTTTAGGTTCTAAGCTTTTAGACTAGTAGCTTTTAGGTTGGCTTGATTTTTGTTTGAGTTATGAAGGTGTGTTTGATTTTTTTTGAGTCAAACGGGTAAAATTCGCTTATTACTGCTCTTGGTACTTTTTTGTTCTGCTTAGCATAGTATTAAAGTTTGTAGAGTGTTAAAACTTTTTTTGTTCTTGTTGCCTGTTATATGTTGGCTGTTATAGCTTGTTCTATTTTCATTTAAACCTTTTTAAGCTGTTTAGCTGTTGAACAGCTTATTTCAATAAGCTGTTTCACCTTTATTATTTTTCCTAGTTTACTTTTACTTCAAAGTAGTTACTCAAAAATTTTCAGATTTTTATTTTAAGGTTTAGTATTTTTTATAAATTAATTTAGTTTAATTAGTTTTTAATGCGTAATAAATAATTCAAAAGTCAAAAAAATATTTTTCTTTTTTTCAAAAATTTTCTTTTATCAGTTTTAATTTAGGAAAATTATTTTCAAAATTTTAGGTTTTTAAAATTTAGCTTTTCACTTTTATTCGCGTTTTTAAATTTCGTAGCGTAACGTTTTAAATTCCAGTTTTCGTTTTTAAATTCACATGTTTAGTTTATTTGTACCCGTAGCTTTATTAGTCGTTTTTATTAGTTGTTTTTAGGTTAAATGCTTAGTTTAATTGTTCCATTAGCTTAGTTTAATTAGTTTATCTTGTTTGTTATTTTAATATTAGTAGTGTAATCCAAAAATCAATCACTCTTATTCTCATTCAAAACACGTATTCACAATCCGAGATCACAAATTCCATTCACGCCTTCGTTGGGGATAACGACCCGGGAATACAACTTCCGCTGTATTCTTTGGAAATAAATAACGACTTGATTTCAACCGATCACTCGGCTCGGCTCGTTTTCACCCCTAGCTAACATACACAGTCTCACGGAGTTGTCCATTGAGGAATGCTGTCTTGACATCCATTTGATACACTGTGATGTTCATGTGGGCCGCAAAAGCAAGAAAAATCCGAACTGCCTCAAGTCTAGCCACCAGAGCAGATGATTCTTCAAAGTCGATGCCTTCTTCCTACCGATATCCCTTAGCCACTAAACGAGACTTGTTTCGAATTACCGTTCTTTCAGCGTCTACTTTGTTTTTCCAAATCCATTTAAGACCAATAATGTAGACTCCACCAGGTTTTTCGACTAACTCCCAGACCTCGAGACGTTTAAACTGATTAAGTTCCTCTTGCATTGATTCAGTCCAGTTATCGTAGGTCATTGCTTCTTTAATATTCTTTGGTTCAGCATGACTAACTGTGAGTGAATAAATGCAACTTTCACCGTCTGTATGAAGTCGTTGTCTCGTCATGACTGGTTGATCAGGATTGCCAATGATGTTCACATTAAAAACCTCAATCGGACTAAGAAAACTTACAGAAACCGTAGGCATGATGATACGAGAGATCGAAACCATTAAAAGTCATCATATATAATTACATATGCTCGATCTGGATTGGAAAAGATGGGTGGAGGGTGAAGGCGGCTAGGTTTGTGAGAGAGAAATGCAAACATTAAAACTGATCCAGATTCCAAAATATTGTTTCTGTTTTATGATAAATGTGTAACGTTTTTTAAGGGAAATGGGTTTAAAATATCAGTGTTGAAATCCCCTAAATGCCCTTCCATCAATTAAATAATGTAACCTAGAGTTTAAGTTTATTACCTTTGTGCCACCAACATTTATAGCCATTGATCAAATAATAGATGGCTCAGATCGGTTCTCGCAGTTCTCGACATTTTTTTTGTTCTGAAAATAACCCTATATATATATATATATTATATATATATATAGGGAAGGGTTATTTTCATAACCAAAAAAAGGTACAGAACTGCGAGAACCACCATCAACCAATCAGATTTTTTTGGATATTAATTTTTATTATTAAATTCAAAAGGGTATAATGGTAAAATTAATTTTTTGAATTTTTTTAAAACAAAAAACGTTTTTTTAGTTCCTAAATTTTAGGTTTTGTTTTTTTTTTTTTTTTTTTTTTTTTTTTTTTTTTTTTTTTTTTTTTTAAGTAAAAACCTTGAATACAAGGTGCACATGTGTTTTTGTAGATGGTATAAATTTAAATACGTTTTTAATGATCAATTGGTTCTAATTGCACATGTGTATATTTATAGGTAAATTTCTATAAGCATTTTTTTAACACATAAACATTTGCATTCTTTTAACAAAAATCAAGAAATACAAACTTTAACAAAAATCCAAAATACTACACTCCTATATTACATTTCCTTCAAATTTCAAATAGAAAAAAGAGAATGTATAAATGAGATTCTGCTATGCACCGTGTGCATAGTGTATTTTCTTGTTGTGCACATGTATTTTCTTGTCAATATTCAAAACTAAAAATCAAGAACATAAACATTATACAAATATCTAAAAGAAAACGGAAGTACAATATATTGATTATACATGTTTGCACTAATAATAATTAACGCAATAAGAGAGTCTCGTGATCTTTGTATATACGTGTATTCGCATTCGTCAATGTACACATGTGTCTTTACATCTTTATCACAATCAAATTATCTTTAGAGGGTATATGTTTGCTGAAGACACGTGCACTTCTTATTTTGGTCATTATCCTTATCTTTATCTAACATATTCACTACCTGAAAACAAAAAAAAAATGTTATTTATATCATAAACAACTAGCAAACAGATATGAAAATCTAAACAACTAGTAAACACATATGCAAAATGTAAAACATAATACCAAACATATGGGTACATTTTTCATCGAATTTATACCAATCTTAAAACACATATGCACCATTTCATTTATTTTATGTAAGCTTTGAAATACATATGCACAACTTTTAATTTATTTTAATCATAACAACTAACAAAACATATATGTACAATGTATTTCTGACTTGTGCACACGAGACCATATTCTTGACTTCTATGAGAAATTAGTACATACTTAAAACACGAAACACAAGTGCACTCTTAAATCAGAACCAATCACAAAACATCCTTATATCATAACTAAAAACATATAAGTACTTTCAATACATTTAAACTCCAAAAAATGTAAAAGCACATATGTATAGAAGGCATCAAATTCACCAGAAGAAAGTTAAAACACATATACACTCTCAATAACACATATGCACACTTCTTTTTTATTAAAGTGATCTCTTCTTATCTGTTGTTCGAAACAAATTAACAGCGACGTCAAAAAACACATGTGCACTCCCAAATATCACAACAACAAGCATCTACACAAATCAAATACAAACTGAAAATAAAGAACCAAAAGATCTCAACTTTCTTTTTCGTGTATTACAATTAATTTAAGACTTTTAAAGATCAGTAACAAGAAAAAAGAAACTCATCATCGATCTATGAGAAGATTTGCTTCTTTTTATATCCGAAAATAAAGAAAGAATCATAACAGATCTGTTATAGATCTGTTATGTTCTTTATTTGGTTCGATCAATGAAACACAAAAACGAAACAACTAATACACCTTACCCGAGACCTCTTTATGAGATCTAGAAGCCTTTGGCAGCAAGAAATCACACAAAGGATCTTTTTGGCAGCAAGAAAACTTAAAAAATGAACCTTTTTGTGGAGTCATTTCTAGATAACAGTCGATCTAATATGGGGATGAAAATGAAGATTAGAGAGTGACGGCTGTTGTGGAGTCATTTCTTGATAACAACTGATTAGGGTTTTTTGGGAGAGAGAATGAATTAATAATATGAATTTTAATTTTTTTTTTTTTACATTTTTTTTCAACCATGTTTTCACAAAAAAACAGGTGCATATGTGTTTTCTTATTGAATATTTTTTAATTTACATATGTTTTTTACGTACGATTGTTTAGCCTTAAATTGTTTTGCTTCAAATTGTAATTGAACATATGTTTCTAGTGTACTTTATCTTCGAAATTTTATAACAAAAACCATAAACATATACATGTAATATCAAAATTTATAACAAAGCAAAAACATAAATACAATACACAAAAAGTTAATGCCAAATAAAATACAATTCATGTGCACTCTTGTTTAATATAAATGTGCACGCCATTTAAAAACATGCGTGCACTCTTCACTTTCTCATCAAATTTATCAGAATATATGTGCACGTCTTTCAGAAACATATGTGCACGTTGCGTTTTCTCATCAAATTCATTAGAACATATGTGCACGCCATACAAAAACATGTATGTTTTCAGTGACATCGCTCATGGCCTTCATCTTTATCAAACACGTTCAATAACTGAAATTATAAACAATTGTTATTTTTTATTAAAAACATTAGCAAGCACGATCTAAACACATATGCACAATTTAAAACATATTTGCATACTTTTTTCCTTGATTTTATATCAACCTTAAGACACATAAGCACATCTTTTTTGTTGATTTTTTTACCAGCCATAAACACATATGCACAATTTAAAACATATTTGCATACCTTTTTCCTTGATTTTATATCAACCTTAAGACACATATGCACATCTTTTTTGTTGATTTTTTTACCAGCCATAAACACATATGCACCTTTCTATAGATTTTATATTAACCTTGAAACACATATGCACACCCCTTCAAACACATACGCACAATCTCTGTCTATCTCAACTAAGGGCCCGTTTGGTTGGGGTTATTTCAAGGCTACTTTAGGGTTGTAGTTAAAAACAAGTGTTTGTTTGCAATACATAAAGTTTAAAATTTGGACTGAACCCAGAAAATAAGCGATACACAAATCCGGTCATAAATGCCTACTTTTGTCCCTGACACCCCACTATCTATTTTTTATCTTATTTTTCTTTTTTTGTTTCTCATTTTATTATTATCTCATTGGCCCACTTTTTATATTTTATTATTTACTAATAAATTATATATTTTTAAATATTATTTTCTCTCTCTTATTTTTAAATTTTTAATCCCAAAATCTAGACAACCACCACCAACCAAACGGGCCCTCAAATTCAACCCAAATCCTAAACTTTAACTTTATATCAAAATCCTAATCCTAATCATAAACCCACCTACAAACCAAACGGGCAATCTCTGTCTATCTCACCTAAGTGTTCCAAACGGATTTTGTAATCATAACACATATGCACACCCCTTCAAACACATACGCACAATTTTTGTTTTTCCTTTTATCATGTTCATAACGCCACCTAACTACATTTATGTTTTCTGAGCCTAACACAAAAGCAAATCAAATTTAGTACTACTAAAAAACAAAATTACATCTTACTGTAATAAGATCCATGATACAAGGAAAAACACTAGACCAAAATAAGTTTGCTAATTTTCAAATCAGAAGCATGTTCATGTTTAGTGTTTACTAATAAATGATTTGATAGAAAATGAAAATGAACTAACCACCAAACGCTTGCGGCTCAATGCTTCCTTGAGTTTTTCCGAATCACAAAACTTCAAGACCTCATTTTCTTGCTCTTTAATTGCAGCCTAATATCGTCACTCTTTCGCTTGCGGCTCATTGCTTCCCCCAGTTTTTGTAACCTGACAAACTGAAACCGGTGTCAATAAACGCCACCTAACTAATTGCAAACCCAAGCCACCAAACGGTTGGGCTTTTCCCGGTGAAATTTACACCGGTACAAACCAGCATAGACGTTATGTAACAAACCAACATAGACGTCATATAACAAACACCAGTAACGTGATAAACGATTCAGTTTTGATAACCGAAACTTGCGAAAACGATTCGCAAGTTCAAAAACTAATACTTGACTTATAAACTTTAATCTCTGTTAATTCTGAAAGTGATATTCCATAATAATTGACTTATAAACTCTAATCCCTCATCGTATAATATGACAGATAGAGAATTTACATAAACACAAATATTACCTTGTACAAGCGAGAGATTTAGGCTCATAAGAGACCCATTTGCAAACCCATTAATATTCGATTGAATTAAAGTTGATGAACCCAAGAAACTAATTGCCATTAATTTCCCTTTTTATTCGATTGAATTGAATTTATTTAGATTTTGTAAAAGAAACTATGTTAACTTGTGTTTGTAATTATTAAACTCATAATATATTTAAAAGAGAATTACCTATTAGTGAAATATGAACGGATAGTTAATCGTCTCCGATAAAGAGAATTACCTATTCGATTGAATCTCATCGTGGCACTCACGTCGAGTTATTATAAATCATGATTGTGAATCAATTTTTTTAACACTTTGCGACAAGATCTGGTGGTTTCGTTGTTGGTTGCTCGGATTTGCGACAGGTAATGGTGGTGATTAGGAGGTTGCGGCTAGGGTTTGTGGAGATCAAGGTTAAAGTTGTAAAAGTAAAACCCAATCTAGACCATTGGATCTTTTTATTTGTTTTGGATGAGATTAACATTAAATGAGTGACATTATAGTAATTAAATAAGGTTTCAAGGGTATTTTGGACAATCCAAATCCAAATGTGGTCAATCTTTTTTCAAATTTTCAGTCTATTTTGTTATACAAAAATCTCGTCGACATTTTTTATACATAAAACTGTTACACAAACCATATATATATATATATATAGGGTAAAGTTAAAATAAAAAGACAAATATCCGTACACAACGTAAAAAGATTTTTATTTTTTAAAAATTTTGCGAAAAAATTCAAAAAAATTTCACAAGATCGGGTATGTTGGTGCATAAAACTTTTGTGAAAGAAGTTTTTCTAAATTTGAGTTTTATAACGTTTTTTTTAATGAACAAAAAACGAATTTTGATGCGCAAAAAAATTTTGATGCACAAAAATTTCAACTTGTTTTAGTTAGATGCGCAATGTTATTTTGATGAAAAAAGTCAAAAGAAGTTGGGTGCAAAAACAAATTTTTGATGCACAAAAAAACGATTTAATGCACAAACGTATTTTTTCATAATTTTTTTTCGGAAAAAGTATCCACTTTTAGAAAAACTTACTTCACAACTTTTTCATGCACCAATATACCCGATCTTGTGGAATTGTTCTGGAATTTTCTGCGAACTTTTTTTAAAAAAATAATCTTTTTACGTAGTGTACGGATATTTGTCTTTTTATTTGATCTTTATCCTATATATATATATATATATATATATATATATATATATATATATATATATATATATATATATATATAGTGAGACTTTCTTGCGAGAACCATTTTATCTGCGAGAACTGAGAGAACCACCAAAAACATACATGCACGCCTTCAATAATTGTATTTTTGCACATATGTTCTAAAAACAACATATATGTTTTTAAAAAAACATAGTTGTTCTAAAGAATTTGATAAGAAATTGGAAATACAACATTTTTCTTTGAAGGTGTGCATGTATGTTCTTATAAGGCGTGCAACGACAATATTGCGGCCTTGTGTAAGGTTTTTGTGAAAAAAGAGGATGAGTTCATGATGATATTGAAGAACATAGGTGGATACTTACGATTATTGATGATTTGCATGTATTTTTATTTTATTTTAAAAGGCGTGCATGTATGTTTTTTGTGGTTCTCTCAGTTCTCGCAGATAAAATGGTTCTCGTAAGAAAGTCCCCCTATATATATATATATATATATATATATATATATATATATATATATATATATATATATATATATATATATATATATATATATATATATATATTTTCGTTGTTGGCATTTTCATTAGCTTTCTACACTTGTACTCTTTTGTTTATATTTGGTATGAATGTATGATAACATGTCTATATATATATATTTTCGTTGTTGGCATTTTCATTAGCTTTCTACACTTGTACTCTTTTGTTTATATTTGGTATGAATGTATGATAACATGTCTTATACATTAAAATTAAACTCAAAGTGACAATAAAAACTATATTCAGTTTATGTGAGATACATTTATAAAAGTTAAAAGTTACGTTTTTAAAAGAAAAAATGAACTAAAATACTATAGTACAAACATGTTTAATCTTGATAAGAACATATTTATGCAAACATTAGAAGCTGAAGTATCAAACCTTTTGCAAGGTGAGATCGGGATACGGACTTGAGACGTAGAGGGAAGGGAAATTTGAGAAATTGATAGTTTCTAACTTACGGAGTATAATTTGTTGTTGCAAAGGTATTACAAGAAACTCTATGCATGGAGATGATTACACAAAGATAATTTTGCTTTCACGGTTGAAGGATTTTAAATCAATGACTGACAACAAAATTCTAAGTCGTACAAATGATGTTCATGAAACTAAATGGTGCAAGATTAATCCAACAGGAATATATACATTATATCCTTCAAAAAGTACAAAGTTTAACAAAAATTACATTTTCACTTTTCTTGATGTTGACTACTCAGCGTTGGGTATTATGATGTGAGTGGCTACTAAGAGTAGGGCTGTCCAAAAAACTCGAACTCGAAACTCGTTTATAACTCGCTCGAAAAATACTCGAAAATTCGCTCGCTCGATTATCGCTCGGTTGTAACCGAGCCGATCGGCTCGGTTCGGTTTATAAACGAGCCGAGCAACGAGCATAGGTCCGCTCGTTTGTCGCTCGCTCGAATTATTTTTAATATATATATATATATATATATATATATATATATATATATATATATATATATATATATATATATATATATATATATCCCAATAACTCACCAAGCCCAATAACTCACCATTTGAATTGCATCCAAAAAAAATATCAGCCCAAGTCTAATAATACACTAATCCTAACCCTAAAATACTGCTATATAACACCACTTATATCACTTTCACCCCAACACATAATACGCAGCCACAAAGAAGAAAACTACTCTCACCCTTTTCTTCTATCAACTGAATGAAGGCTACTTGAGCCAAGAAGAATAAACACTTCGTCCTTATGTTCTTTTGTTTACTAAATAAACACAAGTGACAAGATTCTTCAAAAGATATATGGTGTGTTCGATTTTCTTTGTTTAATTTTTTTTATTTTTTATTTTTAGATCGATGATGGATTATCTCTTTTGACTCTTGTCTTTGGACGAATCTTGGTTACAACAAAAGAGAAATCTGAGATCTTTTATTCTTTGGACGAATCTTGCTTATTTTAATTTGCTTCGATGTAAGTAAAAGATCTATGATGGTAACTTGTCGTGATGATATGATCTTTAAGATCTTTGGTCTTGTTTGACCACACGATGAAGAGGCTGAGATTTATGATCTTTAAGATCTTTGGTCTTTAAGGACAGTGGATTTGTTATCTTGATGTTGGTTTGTTTGGGTATCGATTGCTGCATGTGTTTCTTGACTAATGTCATTTGGTGGTTTGGAGTCTTGTATTGTCTTTGGGTCATGATGTGGCTTGTGTATAGTGATCTTCATCTTGTAGTATATCAGCTAGTTATATTATTATTTCTAACTTATTTGTTTATCAAAATTAGAAAAGTATGTCGACGTTGATGTTAAGTGAAGATGAGATAATCATATCCACTCTGACTTGATGTAAAATCATACCCCTAGTTGTAATAAAGCGGATTGAAAATGGAATATTGTTTCTCTTTTGAGCCTTCTTTGGAATGTTTAAATATGACATTTTGGACTTTTGAACTAGATTCTGATTCTTGTTGATTTACTATGATTCGAGCGAAAACGAGCTGAACCGAGTGCTCGTTTAGAAACCGATCCGAGTTCGAGCAACCATTTCCCGCTCGGTTATCTAAATTCGATCCGAGCCGAGCCGCTCGGTTTTAAACCGAGCCGAGTTCGAGCAGACCCTCGCTCGGTTTGGCTCGGTTCGTGAACAGCCCGAACTAAGAGTAATATAAAACCCCTCAACAAATATCTGATACATATAACAATTAGTTACCTTAATTTCTGCTCTTCCAAGTTCAAACTAGTTTTAATTTTCTTCGATAGAAGTGAGCGAGCAGTACCTCACTCTCCTCACCTTTGACATACCCTTTGAATTGATTTCTAAATAGCTCTGGACCAATTGTCGATTGCATATCTGAACCATAATTTAGTGTTTTCTTTTGAGCATCTAGTCTTCGTTTCCGTGCAGTTATCTGTGACCCAGTGACATGTACTTTTTTGAAAAAATTCCATTGCTTCTCAACTCAAGCAAAGACGTTTGTAAAACTAGTAATGCTTCAAGTGAAAGTTCGTGTTTGGTTCCTTCCTCCTCCAAACGGTTAAAACTTTGAACCCATTGTTCTGTAGAGCTTAAAGGGTTTGCACCAATTAATGCATGTTCCTTTAACGCTCTTATAGTATTAGAATATCTGTCGGATGATTTATTTGTTGGAATATATGAATCATATAAATACTATAAACATATATTTACATCAAGAACACGCAGCGGAAAGATCTAATGAACATGTAATTAATTAAGCTAAATAAACACGTACCTTAATCGCGTAATCACCAAGAACAACAAGAACCCTAATTAGGGTTGTGATGTGGATCGAACAACACAAGGGAAAACACCAAGAATCACAAGCTAAAATAAGCTTGTCACTCGTTCTTGTACACACGCGATAGTAGCGTTCCAATGGGAAAGCTAGGTTCAAGAATCACTAACAAACCAAACACTTTATTAGCTTTAGTAGACTCGACCAAGTTCTAGTGAACTTAAAAGAGGGTCGATCGTTGGAGCTAAGAGAAGAGAAGAGAGGAAGAAGTTTGGCTAGTTAGGGATACTAGATTAGGTGAAAATCAAATACAAAGTGATTTGTATTTATAGGCAATCCCTAAAGCTCCAAACTTGCTCCCTACTCTACCCATGAAATCGTCCAGCCCATCCACAAGGGATTTCCAGCCGACCCAAACCCAACCATGGGTTTCTAGATCCTTCTCTTCCTTTTATTGCATAATTAGTCCTTTAAACGGTCGTTATCTCTAACCCCGTTAAGTACTAACTATCGTTAAGTATTTGTTTTAGTGAAATGAATAAATATAAATATAAAATATATTTAATCTATTCAAACCATTGGAACTCTCACGTATTGTGTGCAATCCCGAGTCTCGGGTTCGAAACCGGACATACATATATTAATTCATTAAACATAAACTCTAACAGCTCCCACTTGGATAATGATTAATATTGTAATGACATGGGCTAGTCTAGCTTTAACAGATCCCAATGCCCCCAGCTTGATCCGAGTATGGTTCTCCTGGAAAAAACCACGTGATGATTAAATCATCATACTTATCCTTTTGTTACTAACATTGCGTTAATTTGGATATGGATCTTTGTCATTCCATAATTAACAGTAGTTTCTCGTTTATACATAATTGAACAAGATTACCAAAATATCTGAAGGTCTTCCAGATAGACTTTGGGTGCGGCCGCACAAACATCTTGTCAACCCTACGAGTGGCCAAGCAGTATTAAACTTCAACACAAAGTTGAAGGAACAAATCCTTTGTTGACTACGAGCGTAACCCTCGAACTTCGCATCACCTCCGAAAATAGCCCTTATAACTACCTTTTACGGATAGCGTTAGACTACCTTACAGAAAATGAGCTACATCCTCGGCAGTCACCTGGTATCTCAAGTCTGAGGATAAATATTCATGATATACTTGATGACGACGATCCATAAAGTATAATCATGTGGTTGGGATAAGTCCTATATTCAATTTATCCAATATTGAATATCATGTGACATTGGTGTCTCAACCTTACAGTACATTCTACCAATCCTCACATTTGTCTTAATTCAATAATACTCCCATATTATTGATTGACAACGGACTATTTAGAATAACATTAGTTATTCATAGATTTAAACATGCAAATATAGGACACAAATATTAATAATGAGAATAAACGTTATCCGCACTTTATTTCATTAAAATAATAATTGTTTACATGTCCCTTATCCAAATACTAACCAGATCAAGCATGATAATTTCCATTAATGAATTATGCCACAAGTCATGACCACCATACTTGTTGACAAGGCATAAATCAATTAATTTGATCTATCGGAATTTTGAGAATACTTATTTCAATAATGAAATTCTTGTATGTGTTCATTCATCTATCCAGATATTGACACATACTTCATTAAATACGTGACATCCTCATGCACGAATTTATGACAATTAAACTACCAAACCTTTGTAGTTAAAGTATTCTTAATTCTTTATGTATAATGCAACTATGCTCATAACGAACATAACTAGCATACATGGTCTCCTAATAAGGATGAGCTCCCACCATGACTAGTATTGAGTGTCATCTCAATCTTACTAGCATCATTGTATCCAAACAACAATTCGCTCTTTTAAAGTTCCGTAAACTTTAACATTCATCGTGTAATATTTTGATATCTTCAAATCATTCAAGATTTGACCATAATATCAATCAAGCAATAACTTGCCATATGGTTCATATTTAGAATTTTTTGGAGTAAATCCAGGCTGAGGATGTAAATTCTAAACCATATCCATTACACTTAGCTATCTAATAATTACAATTAGATACTAATGTTGTCAATCATCTTGTATCCAAGCATGATACAACAAGTAACATGATGTACATGAAAAATCCTTGTGTCAAACTTAGATTTTGTTCATGTCATATCTTTTTCAAGATATGTTTCTATCTAGATCTTCTAATAGAATATCATGTTCTTTTAGAATCAGTTGTTTTACCGCTTATGTTTATAATCAAATAAACATATATTTCAAGGTTTTATTTTCTATATGAAGTTTCATTCCAAACTAAAACTTAACATATAAATGTTAATGTTAATGGAATGTTACTTCCCATATGTTATATAACATATATGAAATAAGAAAATAAATACATCACTCCCACTAGCTTTCAGGAATATTAAGAAATATCTTAATTTTAATTATAAATCAAACTAGATTTAATAACTAAAATTAAGTATATCTTCTAGATGCATGCATTAATCCATTTACAAATGATTTGCACTTTTGTATACTATTAAAGATTATTTGAATTCAAACACTTCTTTCAATTACTTTTCGTCCTCGCTCAAGTAATTATTAAAGAAAGAGTTTTGATATTCCATTATTAACTTCATATAAATGAAACTAATAATGACAATCATAATCTTTATATATTTAATGTGCTTAGAAAGAATCTCAATCACATTTAATTGCTTAATTGCGATTGATAATCTTTTCACATATTAAATATGTATACAAATTTTGTCCATATGATTTCTACACAAGAATTTTAAATCACTTGGATTTTCATTTCCTTTGTAGAAATTCTTTTTCATTCTATAGTGTAACTATAGAGTTTAAGATCAACTACGTTTCCAAACTAGTTATCTTCTTGGACTGCATCTAATTATTCATAGTATGAGTAATTTGCCAAATAACATTTGCAATTTATTAACAGGCATATCAATATCCTGTAACTCATAACCCTCAACATATTCTACAAATATTTGAGATACCCTTACGGATCTATGAATAAGAATTCCATATCTTGAGATTTAACACTAACATGTTAAATCCTTATAATGATCTTGCTAGTGTATTTAGAAGATTATGTATCTTGTAATTTTATCTTATCAAGATAAAACTCCCACTTGCCTTTTGCAATTTATAGATTACCTATAAATGCTTAGCAAATAGAGCAACACAAAACTTGTTCTCTTTTGGGACTTTTACAAATACAAATTGACAGTTCCTAACATTAATTTGTTAATAACCTACTCATCAAGCAGTCTAACAAATTCTGAACTTCAATTTTAAGACTTAATGTGATTTCTCACATTCCATAATAAATGGTGTCTTATTGATCTTCTAGGTTGGAGTCTAATTGAGTATTTTCAATCCATACTCAATTTTCTAACCTTGATATCTTTTAGGAAGATTAGAAGATATAATTATCTTTAATCAAACAATTTTTCAAGAGTTTGATTTTCCTAATTGAACATACCATAAATACTATGTATTTCATTAGGATTAATATTGTAAGTCATTCTTACAATATATCAAGATAAATATATATTTCATTTTGCTCACCTATTTACCAACTAAGTCAATTTAATGGTACAATAGATTTTTCAAGCCAATTGCATAATTTATAACATAAGTGCCTTATTGTCCACGCCACTTAATATCTATGTCTTACCAACATGACATAAACTGTTATAATCCCAATGTACGTTATAGATCATTGATCAACTCAATGACTTCTTGTATATGTCTTAAAAAAAAACATAACAAGATAACGCCTTACTTTGTTATAAGTCTTATAATTATAAAAGACATCACATTTATATCTTATAAATATAAATATGCATAACTAAAGTAATCATGAACACCACATAATGGTTTCAATCGTTATTTCAAGTTAATTTATTACTTCATATATTTATGTTATTTCAAGAATACATAAACATCTAAATATGAAGTATTATAAGATTACTTCATTTATTTATGTCATTACAACAATACATAAATATTCACATTTGAAGTAGTCTTATTATCATAATGACACTTGTTCTAATAATTATCTAATTTTTAGAAACTTCTAAATTAACATAGTTTCATTATTTCAGCCGGGGCTGCAATGATGAAAGTATGTAATTTACCTTGTCATTAATATCTAGTAATGAAAGTAGATATTAACTCCAAGTGTTCTATAAATTAGAATGTGTATAAAACACATTAGAACATCAATCTCTGACCTTGCAGTCAAGAGAACCATATAAATCATATTTCTTTATGTTGTTGCTTGCACACAATAAGATTTCTCCCACTTGTGCATGGAACAACATCACGTATCGAATAAACAACACGTCAATAGTTTGCTTATTTGATCAATATGATTGTGTCATAGATATAAGTAGATATAGAATCACCTCGTCTAGTAAGGAAACGTACACGACTATCCTTAATACCACAAGTGTCTATAATTGGAAAGTAATCATCTCAAAAGATTCTAGAGATAATCCGGGTTGCTATCAAGACTTGTAGCTCCCACTGAATTTAAGATCACTACATGAACTCATTATCCAGTAATTTCAGCACTATGCTCCCACTGAATTTGACAACATTATAAATGTTCCATAACCAGTAAAAGCAAATAGTGTGCTGCTTACTTTCCTACACCCTTGATGAATCCCTTACGTAATACTACTAAGGTACTCAAGGAATGTATTCTACTTTGTAAATGATGGAATATCCATCAATGCAATTAACTTGAAAGAATTGGGTATGCAATTTCTTCCTTAGTTAGGTCTACCATCCCCATCATGGTATGTAGCACCTTTAAATGGCTAAGGCATAATAACTAGATCAAACATTCTAGTTTGCCTTTTACCAATTTTGCGGTAATTAGTCTAGTTTCTAATTTAATAACTCCTAACCATGCAATTTCTTAAGAAATTGGCCATGAGTTATTTCTTAGAATTTAGACGATTCCAATTTTCCTATTATACCTTTCTCAATCATGAAAAGGAATATGATTAAGTCTCACTCTTCACACGGAAAGTGGACTCGGTCTATTCTTTTCAGTAAAAATTGACTCTATCCAAAACCCCTATGGGTGTAGACCAATTTACTACTAAAAGAATATCTCATGTTTACGGTTTTAACGTTGCATTAAATACATTAAAAGAATTTTCAAAATTCAATTTAGTATTTTGATAATAACTTTTCAAGAAAATTAAACACCCACGGTAAATAAATTTCATCATTTAATTTTCATTGAAAATTAGGATCCAAATTGACGTCGTTTCATCACATCAGCTTTGGCTGCTAGCAATGAAAGTACTCAATAAGGTACGGGATCACCCAATTGCCAATATCCAATTGCAATTCCTAGAAATCTTGGGACTTACATTATATTGCCAACCTCGGTTGCAAAATGTAAGCATGTTTCATCCCCAAATCTTTATGCCTTGGTGCCGTTCCATTACATCAGCTTTGGCTGCTAGTAATGAAAGTGCCCAATTAAGTTTAACCAACTTAAGAAACAGTAAATTGACGTCGGTTTATTGCATTCAGCTTTGGCTGCTAGCAATAAAGTACTCAATTTACCCTTAGATGACCACCCTTTGAACATCAACATTCAGCTTTGGCTGCTAGTGATGTAGGATGAAACCTTAGGTGTTTCTTTTTGTAGTTGGGTGGCATATTACTTAAATTTATCAGGGTAATAAATTTTGATGTGTTAAATCAAAAAATATGTACAAAGATGTCATGCATTCATCTTTGTATCATATATGTTTTCAAAAACAAAACCGTTTACTCATTCGTAGCTCAAATCATCAAATCTTTTAATTGAGGCGTTGAACAAATTACAACATTGCCTTAAGATGCTTCGTATTTATCGTGGTGTACTTGGTAAGTCTAAAATTGACGCACAGGCGGGCGTAGGGACGACAGCCGCCGAAGCTGGTTAAAACCGTGCCCCTCTAAGGTCACAATTTAATGCGTACCAACTAGAACCTACTTTTTAGTTTGCCAATTTTAGGTCCGCCGCTTCGACCACTTAGTACAGTCGCAATCAATCAACTAAAAAAAATATGATTTTCTTGCTAAAACAATTAATGTAGTAAATTTATTATTGCTAGTCTCGCCTGGGAGCAAATTACCGTGCGAAGCGAACCACTGTCGGCACATAAGACTTGGCAATAATTAAAATTACTACAAAGGTTTCATAGTTATTAGTTATATTTATTTTTATTTTGAAAATTACCCTCTTTTGTCGTTACAATCCATCATAATTATTAAACACAAAAGATCAAGTAATTACAAAAAAATAAATAAACACATAATAACAAATATATGATCATCCACGATATCATATAGCCACATGCAAACCTTTTTATCCAATAAATCCTAATATTAATTCTATGTGTAATTTATAAATGTATGTAACTAACAAAACTCCCATTGGTTTTCGAGCTCATTGTGCCCAATGGTCCACAGACGCCAAATAACTTGGCCGCGTAAGTTTTAGTTAGTTAGATACCACATTGCACATAACTTATTAATTAATATATATTGAGGTCTTTCCCAATTTAAGATTTATTTAAATCATGTAGCAAATAATTCAATACAACATACAAAACATACCATGACAAATATGCAAGATTTGTCATGGATCCCATATTGATCACATAATCATGTTAGTCCATATTATTGGTCAATATCATGTACGTATCTAATTAATTGGTGACATCACATTCGGTATTCACTAATTAATCCCTAAAAATTTCCATGCAAATCTAGGGTTTCTAACAAGTTTTTAATTAAATAAAAAAACTTAACCCTAAAAATTAATTGTGGATGTCGATCCACTAAATATAAATTAGGGTTTCAAAAACAAAACCCTATAACATAAATTGCATGTATCTATTAAAGATCCAATTTTTAGGTTTTAGTAATTAATTACAAGTTCAAAAACGAGGCTCATGATGCCACTGTTGGAATATATGAATCATATAAATACTATAAACATATATTTACATCAAGAACACGCAGCGGAAAGATCTAATGAACATGTAATTAATTAAGCTAAATAAACACGTACCTTAATCGCGTAATCACCAAGAACAACAAGAACCCTAATTAGGGTTGTGATGTGGATCGAACAACACAAGGGAAAACACCAAGAATCACAAGCTAAAATAAGCTTGTCACTCGTTCTTGTACACACGCGATAGTAGCGTTCCAATGGGAAAGCTAGGTTCAAGAATCACTAACAAACCAAACACTTTATTTGCTTTAGTAGACTCGACCAAGTTCTAGTGAACTTAAAAGAGGGTCGATCGTTGGAGCTAAGAGAAGAGAAGAGAGGAAGAAGTTTGGCTAGTTAGGGATACTAGATTAGGTGAAAATCAAATACAAAGTGATTTGTATTTATAGGCAATCCCTAAAGCTCCAAACTTGCTCCCTACTCTACCCATGAAATCGTCCAGCCCATCCACAAGGGATTTCCAGCCGACCCAAACCCAACCATGGGTTTCTAGATCCTTCTCTTCCTTTTATTGCATAATTAGTCCTTTAACGGTCGTTATCTCTAATCCCGTTAAGTACTAACTATCGTTAAGTATTTGTTTTAGTGAAATGAATAAATATAAATATAAAATATATTTAATCTATTCAAACCATTGGAACTCTCACGTATTGTGTGCAATCCCGAGTCTCGGGTTCGAAACCGGACATACATATATTAATTCATTAAACATAAACTCTAACATTATTTGCAGTGATTGCATTTTTAGTAAAGATAAATGTGTATGTGAGATCACTACTGCAGGACAGTTTCTCAGTTGTATTAGAGTAAAAATAGGATGAACCCAAAAGTCTAGCTAGTTCCTGCGGTTAGTCCAATTGTAGTAGTAGGCATCATATGTCATTTGACTAGTGTCACATAACCTGAGAAGGTTGTTTTGTGTAAACCATGATAGACTTGTTGCAAATGCTAAATGGCAGAATTTCTGAACAGGAGTTCACTTGCTCAAAGATTCGCTCAACAACAAAAGCATAGATGATTAGAAATTGAGTAAATGTATTACCCTTAAACATCTACAGAATAAGTTCGTGATACCGCAATACAATCAGTCTAAAAAGAACAAAGAAAAGATTGGTATTTTAAAACAATTTGAAGTGTTTGTAACTTTGGATGGTACTTAACTGCTTATCTTCTTATCCTAAAGCAAATAAGCATTTTGAAAATAAGCAATCCCGGATTGTTGTTCCAACACATGCATACAACACTCAATTGTTTGTCTCTTATCTAACTGTTTGTTCATAATCCCGAATTCGTTGCTCCGACAAAAACTACATTATATCCTATAAGCATAGGCATTATAACTCAGAATTAAAATAAACTATAAGAATTAGATTTATAAGTATTTTATGATGTTCTAAATTACACCATGTATATATATGCTTTCGGTAAAATATATTTGTTAGAGAGTTTATGTGATAATAGCTTTACACTCGGTGTTATCATTATATTCATGCTGTGTTGCGCCTTTTAAGTAGAGATTAACTCGTTAATGCATTTTTTGGTCTAATTAACATCACCCTAATAGCTTCTCTTCAATTTAGTGTGACGGACTTTATCCACATGTTTAGTCACTAGATGATGTTGCAATATTTTCTTTTCGAGAAAATCCCTAAAATATGCCAACTTTTTGAAGTTGGTCCACAAACACACACAATCACAAAATTGAGATCAAACACATACACAATAACCTAAAACCACCATCTACAATTCAGATCTACACCCAAATCACTCATCTAAAATTCTGTTTTAGCCTAAAACCATCTGATTTATTAGTTAAGAATGGAGAAGAAGAGATGTCAACCTGTAAGTTTTATGTTTTGTTTGGCTACCCAAATTCGTGCTAAGGTTATAGTTTTGTTTATTTTTAACATACTATTTTTTTTGTTGACTTAGGTTTATAATGCCAAAGTAACCATCCGAACTAGGTTATACTTACTTACAACCATGGGGAAAAGGTTGGCTTTTAAAGAGGAACGTTATAATATGTTTAGAAACACTGTTTTTGGGCCATGGTTAGATTTAAGAACCGAAGAGCATGATAACCACGTGCTAAATTTTATTCTTCAACATCAAAGAAATGTGGATAACCCTAGTTACGAAACCCCCCTCTATTTTGATATTGGGCAACATACTATAGATGTTGATACATAATCTGGCGCGGGCTGGATTCGACGACTCTCCCTGGGCCGTTCGTCGTCTTCTCGAGCCCTGAGTAGACCTGTTCAACAAAGAGAACCCGTTAGGAGTGGACCCGAGGCCGTAGCCCCGGGATCCACCTCCGACGGTCAAGTTAGTATCGATGCGATATAGCCTACAAGAGTTAGGTTTAGAATAACTTGTTCTGTTATATTCTTATCCCCCTGAAGAAGGGGATCCCAGCCATATATTTATAGGGCATGGATTAGGGTTTAGGCGTAGAGTGGGCCGCTGTCTGCCGGGCCTGGCCCATTCCTGGCCCAGTCCAGGCTATACGTCCACAAGCCCCCCAAGTCTAGTGTGACATAGTGCATGGCTATGTTATGCTAGACTTAAGTTCTTGTTCATGGCCTCGTAGGCCCATGTGTGCGCAACTCAGGTGTGCACATGGGACGGACCATACCGCGCAGCCCAAATGCGACAGTGTGCACTGGGTCCATGGCGCAGTCCTGTTTAGCCCATTAGACTATATCCGAATCCGCGACCTTGTAGGCGCGTCTGTGGTGACCATGTTCCATCCTGAGTAACACCCGTTCTTACATGACGGGGAGGGATGCGCATATGCTAGGTTTCCCGCCACAGTGTGACAGTAAAGACCCCGTAAGAAGAACACGTAGTTCTATAGTTGGGGTAACACTGACATTGCGATTGTGAGAGTCTCACAATGGTGAAGGTGGATCTTGTATGCCGCATCCTGGGTAAGGGCGTACCTTTTGTACCAGTAGCGATGCAGCATGGTGCGACAGAAGACGTGCTTCTATGGCAGAGGTGCGCGCTGTGCGCGACAAGGAGGTGCGCGCTGTGCGCGACAAGGAGGTGCTTCCAAATATACCTGCGTGACGCGTACGGAAACAGTGGTATTATATACCCTGGTAGCCCCCCATGTTTGATGGTGCTACTCATGTAGGAGCATTAAACTTAGTTATTCAAATCCTGAAAAACAGTTAATGCAAATATTAAAAGTATATGCCGCGAATCGCAACATATAAAACCTAATGAAGTAAAAGATTAGCGTGAAGCAATATATAGCACATAGCATGTGAAATTAACACATAAGAGAAGTAGCAGTGCGAATTACACCTATCGTGAGGTTTTACAAACTACATAAATAATTAATTGTTTGTTTTTTTTTTTTTTTTTTTTTTTTTTATTATTATTATATATAAAAAAAACAATAACCCGGATGGACACACCGTGACCGCGACTAATAGTTGCAATCGCACGCACAGACGCAGATGGATGTATCGTGACCGCATAGACTCGAACGTTTGTGGATGATCGCAGATGAACATAACATGACCACGGCTTTTGTCCAGTGCGCTCATGGCGATTGACTAGCATCGTGGTGCCTGTACTGTTCCCGCTTTTGTCCAGTGCGCTCATGGCGATTGACTAGCTAATCTGCGAAGATGTCCGAACGCACAGCCTAACGCGGGTAGATTTATCGTGACTGCGTTCGAACGTGCAAACAAGCGCGAACAAGCATACCAACCGTAAAAACATTATGTGCGCGAATTAATTCGCGGCTAAAAGATAAAGTAGGTCCGATCGTGCGGACTTAGTGCGACTATAGATAAAATCGTGTTTACCAAGTTAAAAGATTTACATAAAATCTTCTGAATATTTAAAAGACATGCACAAAAAATATTGGGATATCTTTTTAAATTTTAGAAAACATTGGTAGTATCTTATTACCAATTTAAAAAGATCAAAATACCGGCTTTTGAACTCGATGGTTGCTTTCCGGTGATGTGAGAGCACGAAACTTGTCGGGTCCCACGGATGGCGCCAACTTGTTGATACATAATCTGGCGCGGGCTGGATTCGACGACTCTCCCTGGGCCGTTCGTCGTCTTCTCGAGCCCTGAGTAGACCTGTTCAACAAAGAGAACCCGTTAGGAGTGGACCCGAGGCCGTAGCCCCGGGATCCACCTCCGACGGTCAAGTTAGTATCGATGCGATATAGCCTACAAGAGTTAGGTTTAGAATAACCTGTTCTGTTCTGTTCTGTTATTATCTCCCTGAAGAAGGGGATCCCAGCCATATATTTATAGGGCATGGATTAGGGTTTAGGCGTAGAGTGGGCCGCTGTCTGTCGGGCCTGGCCCATTCCTGGCCCAGTCCAGGCTATACGTCTACAATAGAGTTGGGTAGGAAGGAGTTTTGTTTAATAACAGGTTTTAGATTTGGGAAAATTTCTTTAGAGCATTTGAGTGGCGGGGTTTCTGTGATTTATTAGTTAATGGATATGGATCTGTGATTTATTAGTTAAGAATGGAGAAGAAGAGACGTCAACCTGTAAGTTTGTGCACAAGGAAAAAGCACCCGGAGTCGTGGGCTCGTGGTAATAGATGAAGTCATGTCTCACTGGCATATCTTTAAGCTTTGTGCATGTCAGCATACTAAGCAAACTAAGGCCTGTGAGGGTCTACACCAAAATGTCATTATTACCCGGTCACATTCCTACCAAGTGTTCTTTGAAAGTGGACAACTTGGTGACAAAATACGTGAGTAATCATTTTTATGTAGTCTTCGACAAGAGTTCAGCCTAATTGAACAGAACTTTATCAGATGTGGAAGCTAACATGATATAGAAGGGTAACGTAAACATCTCCTAAGTCATTCTAAGTGAGCAAACAAAGAGAACTTATATGCGTCATCATTACTAATTGCACTTGGTACACACAACACACAGAATTACAGAACAAATGGTAGATCAATCAAAGAGGTGTATAATAAGTGTAATAGATGAAAAGAGAGACCGTATGGTCACACGTAAAGAGGTTGCCATACATTCACAGAATAGCGTTTACCGTCTTGAACCTGCAAACCGATCCAATTTTTGGCTTTCCACTAACATTATCATGTTCAGGGCACACTGAGCACACTTGAGCTAGGTTTATTGCGTTTTAAGCAAATGAGACAAATCATATCCTCACACACAACCAAGTCAAAGCCACACTTAGCGCACTTGAAGTCTTGAACTAGGTTAATGCTAGACAAACCATATATGCTCACACACAACAAAATGTCAAAATCAAACATTCACAAAAACAATACTAGTCGCCAAACAGAATTATTATTACTTCAAATCAGACAGATACCACATAGTTCATCAACACTTGCAAAGAGTAACGCACAACATTCACAAAGAAACATACACGAATAAGAAAAGAGCTTCAATTCAATTACCACCACAAAGACGTAGGACAAGGTGGAGAGTGGACTCCTTCTGAATGTAGTAATCAGCAAGGGTACGTACACCCTCGAGCTGATTTCCTGCTAAGATGAGCCTCTGCTGGTCCTGAAGGGATGCCTTCCTTATCCTGGATCTTCGCCTTCACATTATCATCTGATCGAGCCACGTGTTCTATTGAGCAAACCAAATTAGTTTGCACTCAAGGTAACCAGTGAGTGTGTGAAGAACGCTTTTCCAAGAAGTTGTTAGAGCCTCCCAATTTCCATTATGAGGATTTTTCAATAAAACTTCTTTTAGCTGATCAGTCGTATTCCCATCCATCATCTTCCTAATCACCTCGTAAGAGGACCTTATGTAACTCGGATGGCAAATCAAGAAAAATGCATCAAAGAATCGCGATTGCTCCCACTCGTGTTCATCTAAACATGTTTCAAGTACAAGTTCAACGTTCCCAACCTGAAACAAGACCCTTTCTCTGAGATCATCAACATCAATGTTCAAACGCTGCACTAGTGAATCAAGGTTATCACTTCTTATCTCGATGTCAAACTTGCTTGATAAATTGAGTGCTTCCCTAATCCTGAGAAAGTACGAATGACCCAAAGTTTCCCATGAATCGAAAGTAAGCTTAACTTGCTTGGGAGCAGTGGTTCGGAAAAGGAGACCTGGTATTCTACCGGTATAGATGAAAGAAAGTAATTTTGGAGCATAAACTTGTACATTGACCACCGGGCCGGATGGATATAGGTTTAGGGTCAACCACTTGAGCGAAGCACTATTGAAAACCATGTTTTTGAGCTCGGGATTCTCAATTACGAGGGTCAAACTCTCGAGCACAGGAAAATTGGATTCGAGTGCGTGAAAAAATGAATTGTCAAAAAGCAGACCACCCTCAATACATAAATGTGTGACACTTGCTAACGAATCCATTTGAAACAGTATAGGCTTCCAGGAAGCAGATATATGGCGGTAACGAAAGGACCAAAGACTTGGTACATTGTTGATCTCCCAAAGATCGTCGTCTTATATTGAGGAAATGTCCAATTCGGTAAGACGAAGAAGGTTTTTAACCTTGACATTCTTCAAGCCCCCGCACCACGTAAGTTTAATCTTCTCAAGAAAGCTACAAGTAGACAACAAGTTGTTACACATGTCTTGATTTATAAAGACGCATTCCAAGTCCAGTACACGTAAAGAAATACAGTTGATGACATTGGTGGAACAAATTCGAAGACGAAGGTTGGTGACATCATCAGTTGCTGATGTTGCTGTTACATGAATTGTATGTAGGCCTTGGCTAGAGAATAACTCATTTGGCAAAGCGAGAGACTGATCATCATCATCAAGGAGAACCCTGATATCAAGTGAGAGCTCTTTGAGACAACTTTTGGAAACTACAAGGCGTATCCAATTTTCGACGTCCTCTAGGGTTTATTTAGAAACGATGTTTAATAGAAGATGAAAAGATTGAATGGGTGTGTTGTCAATGTGGTATCTTTGCAAAGTGGTATGAATGAGCTTGTTGTACTTTGTTTCGTTTTCGTGGATTGAAAACAAATTATTAGGGTCAGGAGGCATTAATTTAAGGGTGGGGAGGGTATACCAAGCGCGTAGCCATGATTTTGACAAGATGCAAGAGCGCCCGCCTTCTTTTAAAGGCAACAGCGATTGAATAAGATGAATCAACTCAACAGGAAGAACATCATCTTCGTTGCAAATTCTACTTCTTTTTGAAGTAATCCCCAAATCATCTTCGTTGCTAATTCTACTTCTTTTCGACATAATCACCAAATCAAACCTATTATTACGTAATAAATATATGCTTCCCCAAAATCAATCTATCTATCTAATCAATAAAAATATAATATAATCGATTCTCTCTTTTAGGAATTGTGTTTTTTTTTAGAGTATCCGTATTTGGGCTTTTTATAATAGGGAAAATGATCTGAAAAGGCATCATACTTGCCACTATATTCTTTTGTAAGCATCATACTTTTTTTTTCCTATTGTAGCATCCAACTTTCTATTGTAGGCCTGTAGCGTGAAAAAGTGACGCTACAATAAGAAAATTAAGGAAAGTTGGATGCCTAGAATAGGAAAATTAAAAAAGTTTGATGCATACAATAGGATGATTAAGGAAAGTTGGATGCCTAGAATAGGAAAATTTAAAAAGTTGGATGCATACAATAGGAAAAAAAAAAGTATGATGCTTACAAAAGAATATAGTAGCAAGTATGATGACTTTTCAGATCATTTTCCCTTTATAATAACAACTGACTCTCAATTTCCTTATCAAAACTTGCATCTATATATGTATCCAAAACGCTCCCTCGCACTTTTCTTTCTTTCACATCTTTTTATATAATAAAACAAAACCTAAAGTGAGGACTTTTAAATTTCAAAAAAATCAATCTTCCCTTAATAAGTAATATTTTTTAAAAATTTTATTTTTTCTCCTAAATTTTGAAAAATAATTAAGCCTAATTATTTCCTGATTTGGCCGAAAATTGAACCAAAAAAAAAAAAAAAAAAAAAAAAAAAAAAAAAAAAAACAAACCAGAACGGTAGGCTCAGGGAAAGTAAATAAAAGAAGCCCAATCTACTTTCCAAACACAAACCGTTACACTCGAATTCGTCATCTCCTCATTCGATTGTGTGTTATGTGGTAACTCAATTCAACAATAATGTTAGTATTTTTCTCTCCATGTATAAAATTTACTTCTTCAGTACACAACGTAATGATTTGGTTAGAGCCCTAATTTGATTTGCTATTTTTTTAGTTAATTGATTGAATTATATGTTAATTTGATTTTCTTATTATTAGTTTTCCCAGTTAATTAATAATTTTTAATTTGGTTTTTATGTCGGTTTTAATGGCCATAGGTTTCATGATGTAAGAATTTTAGTGCATTTGTTTATTTCCCATGGCTGTCTTTTTTCGAAAACGGCAAGCTTATTTAAAAATATACTCAATCCATATACACAAACAAGACTCTTGGCCACTTATAACAGTGGGCATGCCAAACACAACGAAACAAAAGATATACACACCATGCATACCCAAATTGGGTAGACCAAAACTACATATCTGTTGGTCCCCACACCAACAACAAAAGACGTGCTTTAGGACATAATAGAACCAAACAGCATCACACTTGCTTCCTTGAACCAAACACTACAACTGCATACATGATATATCCAAGAACACACCCCAATAGACCGAATTATAGTGTATCAACAATATAAAAAATACACTTACTTGGATCCTCAATTTAATTCTCCCGTATCAGTTTGTACTTGAATTTTTTGAAATAATTTTCACTCGATTCCACCTTTTTTCCAAACACCCTACAATTACGGTTCATCCAAATATAATAACCCGTTATCCTAACTTATACTGATTGCCATATCTTCTTAATTTTGTAGCTACAATTCCACTACCATCATATTTGAACATTTTATTCATAGAAAATATGTTCATATTACCCATTTTCCACCACTTGAACAATTTTGACAAAATCTTCATCGCCTCTTTATATAAAATCAAGCTATGATCAACCGATTCGCACATCTCATCACACAATGGACATAAGATTGTGTGCAATTCAATACGTAAATATTTATCTTCTTTGGTATAAGATTGTTCCACATTGTTTCGGTACTATAGTTTCCACAGTTAATACATGTTAGTTGGTTTGACTTTGACCTCCTAAGGGCAGTTTAGTAATATTAGTAGTAAGGGTATTTTGGTCATTTTGTTAGTAGCTTAAGATGTATCAGGAAACTTGTATGTCGGTTTTGTATGTCGGTTGTTCAGCTATATATAGGTTAATATAGAACTTATGTACTTTGAACTACTTGACTTCATAAATGAAATACCAGTTTTTGCTCCAAAATCCCCATGTTCTGATCTTATGTTTCTGTTCTGAATATTTGTTGCTGATCTTTGTGCTTCTGATGCTGGTCTTTGGTCTTTTGCCCCATGAATATCCTTCCCTAATCCTAACAAATTGGTATCAGAGCGGGTTTGATCGATTTGAAGAAAGCTGTAACAGTTTTGGGTTTATGATCGACATCAGTTTTTGGTTAATTTCAAGAATTAATTTCTTGAAATCATTTGATTTTTCGTTTGTGTTTGGTAGGTGCTGATTCGATTAGTTGAAGACATGAGGTCTGAATTTGTTTTGTGTTTTGGTGGTTGCAGTTGATCAATTTTTCGGAAGTATCAGGTTTGTTGTTTTGTTATTCTTCAATCGATTGGTGCTTCTTGTTTGATAGATTGAAGTGTTTGTGGATTGAGATTTAGGATAATCAGTTGTTGTTAGATATTGTTGCGGGAGGTTTGGTTTCAGAATATTAGAAAACCCCCATTTAGAAAACCCGTTTGAATAGCTATGTCTTCTCAAACATCATCATCTGTTAGTGTCGTTGAGAAGTTTAATGGGATATATTCTGCTCTAAGTCTGCGCCTCTATGGTTTGCATCTGACATAATTAGTTTTTGGGCCTTTTGGTAATTTGTTTTGGTGGAGAGTGGGCTTGCATTTGAATTTTGAATTTAAGGTTTTGATGTCGCCTTAATGGAATTGGTAGGAATTGTTTTGGAAACTGGATATCGTAGGTTTGAAGGCTCGGACAGTATTTGTTTTACTTTGGTATTTGCTATGGAATTTGTTCGTATTTAGACTGTAATTCTTATTGGATAAGTGGGTCATTGTTATTATTATTCATATCATATTTGGAGCGTTTGAATTATTAGGGCTCATTCGTCAAGTTATATATTAGCTTGAGTTTGTTTGATACGGATAATAAGTTTGAAGTTGGACCGTAATACTTTTCAATAAGTGGGTTGTTAGAATTTGAATTTGGTATTTGCATTTGAAGATCGATTTGATGTTTGGAGACTTGGTTATAATCAGGTCGTTTGAATTTTGTTTGATCGTTTGGAATTTGTCATTTTGGAAATTCGGATCTTCGTTTGTCGGGCTTTTGAAGTTGGTTGCTCGAATTTGATTGTCTTTGTTGAAGATCGTTCGAGCCGATTCGTTTTGTTTGGTTAACCGAGTTTGATTTGTCGGTTAACATTTGATAGTTCGTTTTGAAGACATCGGCATTTGTTTTTGGATCGTTTTCGGATTCGATCGTTTGTTATGAATTTGGCTAGCACCTCTAGTGTTTGGATTTTTTGAATTTGATTGAAACTTTGGCATCACTTAGGAGCTAAAGTCAAGGTGGAGATTGTTAGTTGGTTTGAATTTGACCTCCTAAGGGCAGTTTGGTAATATTAGTAGTAAGGGTATTTTGGTCATTTTGTTAGTAGCTTAAGATGTATCAGCAAACTTGTATGTCGGTTGTTTAGCTATATATAGGATTGATACATAACTTATGTACTTGGAGCTTTGATAAGAAAAAAAAATACCAGTTCTCATGTTCTAATTTTGTTCTTCCTGCTTTGAATTTGGTATTTTGCTTTTGGTCTGGTCTTTTGCCCCATGATTATCCTTCCCTAATCATAACAATACATTTATCCTCCACTAAGTTAGACAAAGCCTTAGACAGAAAATATGCCACAATCATCGAGTTCCCATTTCCATCCATCCCTGCAATTCAAAGATAAGTTAGACATATTTACACAATCCTCCAACATGGCTGTCTTTATTTCTCGATTATGAATTTATCAAAAATTGGTGGTAGTAGTTATTTGTTTTTTTCCAAATATATAACCTAGACCCATTTTGGCAACCAGTACCACTATTTGACCATTCTTAAGTAATAAACTAAAGTTTATTTTATTTTGAATTCAACTAAAGTTTATTTTGATAATGTTACGGTACCTATATGGTGAAACTTTTTTCAAGGTTAAAATTTGGCTTCTTTTTTTTTGGGTTCTTTGTAAGGTTGTATGGCGTAAGCTCTTTAACTATCACCATAATATGTAGAAGTGCATGAGGTTAGCTTTAACGGAGGTGAACTTAAACTGGAAGTACAATCATTGGTTGACACTTTTGCATGATTAGTATAGAAGGTAGTGCGGATCAATGCATATAATGTGTTAAATCGTATGAATGCGTTTTAGCTGAGTTAAAAAAAATGTGAGTTATAGCTGAGTTAAAAAAGAATGTATGTTAGTTCATGTGAAGAATTGCATGTAGTGGATTTTATTTGTAGTGAATAGTAACAGTGAGTTTTGTATATGTGTGAAATTGTGTAATATAGAAGGTAGGAAGGATTAATGCATGTAATGTCGGTTTTGCGTAAATTATATTATTTGTAGTGAGTAGTGACAGTGAGTTGTGTATGCGTGTGAAATTGTGTAATATAGAAGGTACGAAGGATTAAAGTGCACATAATGTCGGTTTTGCGTAAGTTATATCTGTACTGATGATTAATGTCGCACCTTGATACATAATACATAATTGGTTAATTCATATCCATAATTAGTTTGATCCTTTTTTAGGTAGGAGGGATTAATTAATGCATATATGGATAAAGTGTTTTGATTGAATTATATCTCTGTTATTGATTTGTTGTTTGATGGTGTTGGAGTCGAGCAGCTAATTAGTACACCTCTAAGACAGCGTTGAATTAGGCATTCGGTGAATTTTTATTTGTAGTTAGTTAGTAAGTTGTATGTTTGTGTGAAAATATGCAATGTAGAAAGTAGAACATATTGACGCGTGTAATGTCAGATTTTGGTAAGCTGGTGTGGTTTATTTGTTGTGGAAATGTTGATAATAAGCTTCAAATTGGTATTACATATGTTTACTTCATAAGGAAAAAACAATGGTTATGGATGTCATGGACTTTGATATGCAAACTCTATATGAAAATAGGAACTAAATCTTCAATGCATACATCATAAGGGGATTTTTCAGATTCGGTTTTGTTTTGTACGTTTTTAAAACAACGTGCAAGAATTGTCACAGGATTTCTCTGTTGATGCTGCATGATCACCTATCATGTAGTGAATTTGACATTTAAGTTAAAATACATGATTGTGACTCCACTGTAATTGTGACTTACAAAGATTTAATGTTCTATTGTACATTTTCTTAGATTCTTGAAATTAGTTTGGGTGCAAATCTGAAGAATCTTTTTTCCTTTTCTCTTTGTAGGATCATTCTCTACCCATGGTTGATTATGATCAATATGCTGGAGGATCCTGCATAGATATACCCAAGATAAAAGACGGGATAAATCGTTTAGCTCTTTACCATTCATCAGTTGGAAGGTTTATTTATAAACTTGACACAAATATTAATTCTATTTCTTTATTATGTTAGATATCACTGCTTCTGTAATCCAGTGGTTGGATATGGGTTTTCTAAGTGTTGAATGGTGATGGTAATGCTAATAGACCGTCTATTACAGGGAGGCTTGAAGGTAAATCATGTAAATTGTACGCCAAAAAACTAGAAATTTTTGGATAATGATGTTTGTATACCAATTGTAACTTAAATGTCGTGCTTTGATCCTCGAGAGTGTCCAGTAGGTAGGTTGATTTGTAAAAACGATATTCTTTTATCCTGTTGTATAATTGTTATTCATTTGAAAGTTCGGTGTGATGTATTTGACACCTATTTGCTTTAATTATAAATAATACTTTTCCGATGAAAGGAAATTTATGTCAAAATTGAGTGTGTGCACGAGTAGAATTATGTATATGATAATCAAATGTAGTTACCTGAATGGCTGAATCACAATATTACGTATTAATACATAATTAATAATTTATGTCAAAACCCCGTGCGTGCACGGGTATTATAACTAGTACATACAATACAAATTTCTATGTCTAACTCTTATTACCCATTTATATGTATATATATATATATAGGGTCACTTTCAATGCAGAACCACTTTTTTGTACAGAACCATTTTGGACCAATGAGAATTTAGTATTATTAAATCTTTTTATTTAAATGAAAAGGGTATATTAGTAAAACAAATTTTCACTTTTTTTTTGAATTTTTCAATTAAAAAAAGGTTTTATAGGCCCTTAATTTTCGGAATTATATATATATATATATATATATATATATATATATATATATATATATATATATATATATATATTATATATATATATATATCTCCATCCTATATAAAGGAGTGTTGCCCAACATTTTCTCACTTTAAAATTCTAATCAATTGACACGTGTAAAATAACAAATATTCATGACCGTCGATTTTGTGGAACATGTTTTGGGCGGAACAACTGACAAACTATCCATTCCATTCTTTCCATCTCCAAAAAAAAAAAAAACACACACACACACACACAATTCGATCCTCTCAAACCCCTAATAAAAAATCCCCAAACCAAATTGTTTAAACAAAATTCGTTCTTCAATCAAACCTTCAAGAAATTCCTCATCACTATATCAACAAAATTTAACTTGGACAAAATCAAACTTGGATCAATAACCTAATCCCACTAAAACCGGATTCACTTTCACCAACACCAAAGATCCCTCTTTTCAGAAAACCATTAATTGGTTATCAATATCATAAATCATTATCAAACTCACACAATCGATATGGCCGATTCTAAGGTATTTAAAAAAAAATTGTTTCGATCGGATGCTGATACCCATAACTTTTGAGATCTAAATCATGCCGAAAAAATTAAATCGTTTTTTTTTTTTTTTTTTTTTGCTTTTATGAACCTGTAATTAGGGTTATTGAGAGATTATCAAGCTGAAAATTATTGATGCTACAGCAAAGGTAAGATCACGATTGAAGTTTTATTTTATTGAATTAAACTTGGTTCTCATTTTATTCTTATTTTTAATCGATTTATGAATATTTGATGGTTGTATGATATGTCTAAACAATTATCTTTTGTTCATAGGTTTTTTATGAAGGTATTCACTTAACCAAGTGTTTGATGAAATGTCAGATATGTTTGGAAGCATATCCTCATCAATCGATTGAAGAGGAAAATGTAACCATTTTCAAGTTTATAGGATGGTTGTCTTATTTTCCGATCTATAATCAGGTATCTATACAATAGATTGATTGTTTTGATTCCATGTAAATTAGGTCAACCTTATTATATTTAGATGTTCTTCTGATGATAATCAGATCAGTAAAGGAACACTTGCAATAAAAAAACCAGATGGTAAAAAAGGAAGAAAACCAAATAGAGGCACAAGAATAGAACAAAATTTTAAGGAGCGGATAATAGGTTATTGCCCCTCCAGTACAGATTGTACAGATACATATAGCTGATAAGCAAACATTACACTATGTTGACCTTATTATGTTTACCTAATTGTTTTTTGTTATGATTATGTTTACCTGATTGTCAATTACTTGCAATGCGCAACACATTGCGGAATTCAATGATGCGAATAGTAGTCACTAATCTTTCTTCTAAGCACAAGGGCGTTGGTGTGCTAGGGATTAATCTTACTTCAGTCTATACATGCATTTTATATGATAGTGATTGTGTTAAGTCGCTCAAACCTCAAAGTGCGTTCAAAATGCATAAAAACGTTCTAAAGCATTTTATTAGAAATAGATCATTATTTAAAAAGATTGTTTTAAACATTTCTATTCTGAATCAAACTATTATTTTGTGCACATATGCATATTACCTTAAATACTTTCACTCTTTCGCATGTAACGTGAACTCAATCAACTAAATTTTGTTGTGCAGAGGCATATTTGTGGTCAACAAGGAAAGAATATCAATATTTTTGCTGATAACAATTTGGCAGTCAATCCTTCTTACATACGATCATGGCTTGACCTTATGTCCAGAACACCTCGAGTAGCACCTTTTTCTCAAAGGACAGTGCATTCATCACGACATTAAAGAAGGTTTTGACTATGGAGCTCTATTACTTTTTGTTCTTCTTGGGTTTGCTTGAATGACCATAAATTTTCTGAAATACGGATTAGGCTCATTTATCTTTATTCACCGACTCTTACAGTCTTATGCTTCATTTGTAGGAATTAGCAGATCATGTTGTAGAGGTAAATTTGCAACATGACGTACTTGATGGGATGTTCACCTTCTATGATTCAACAGTTAGCACCTTGCAGATCTATTTATCAGGTGAAGTTGGTCCCGCGTTTTTTTCCATTTTTTTCGTTTTTCAAAGCTAACCATACAATCACGTTGACTCTATTGCAGGTCGCCAGTGTGACATTTGACTTGCTTTTGCTGCTTTGTCTTGGATCATACCTTGATCACCCTTTTCAGTTTACTCGTGATAACTACAAGGGTATGATGATCTCTATCATTTACCAAACTTCTTAGCATACACATCTCTTATCTTTACTGCATATCCTAGGTATTATTTAGGAGACAAAACACTAAAAGTTATGCTCTTTTATCTTTAATAAAATTATGGTCGCGATGCATCCTTTTTGGGTATATATAAATATAAGGTGTTTTTTGTGGCGAGGTTTGATGCCTGCACTTTTTGTTCTGAGTGACATCAGATGTTTTGCCTGCACTTTTTGTCCTAGAGTTGATGGTGGGCAGAGTCGCATAATGACTCTTCACCAGTGTTTGTTGATTCATTATCAGTTTTTTTTCCCAAACACCCTTATCTGACATAGAAAAGGGTGGGAGGAGAGATATACAAAAAGATAATAACTGGATTCTGCAGGTGCGATTCCAATGGCGGGGTAATCATTTTGGTTTTTCATGGTATAGAGGCTCACTCTCTACCTAATCAAAGCACATTTATACTACAAGAGTCCTCATTTGAATATCTTCGATATACCTTTTGTTGCGCATGTTATTTACCTACATATCAGATTATTAGAAATACGAATTTAGTTAGCCTGTTAAATGCCAAGTATAACAGTATATTGCTTTTCAAAATCCTATGTCCTATTGATAATGAGACAGAAGTTATAGCCTGGGTTTAGGGTAGTTATGTCGTAGTCACAGGACTTGAATTCGACCATCTTTGACATGAAAACTTGGAGAAAGGATCAGTCTGAACAACTTCTACTGCTAATTACTATGATACTACTGGTCAGTTTCTTATTAATCTCCTTGTGGTTTCGAGATTAAATGCATTGAAAACTTAATTTGTGAACATTTAATTAATTAAAAATATAAATTTTGGTACCTGCTAATTTCTTTGAGCGCACAAGTAGTTAAGTTAATTATATTTCAAGCATCTGGGGCTTACTTGAAAATAAGGAGATTAGCCTTTTCATCCAAACACTATGAAGGTTAACGTGGCGACATCAGTTGTTATACCAAGGAGTTGAAAGTGCGGCCTCTCACATTTTAGTGACGATAGTCACAAATTAAGAATAATGCAAATTTTAGGCCAGCTTGACAAGCTACCCTTCCTCTTGATCTGAGGTGTGAAGATCAAGATATCTTTTTTATGACTTCCATTCCACTTATTGATCCCGGCCCACAAAAGTGACCGACCAGGGCCCTATTGATGAATGAAAGAAAGGCTTTATGAGCCCTGTAAGCCCACACCTGTGTAGAGTGGATCGTTCAACACCTGCGGCACAAACCCATTTTTGACCTATTGGTCCTAGTATCATAGGCGACCGAACGGCCGCCCCCTAATTACTATATACCTAGAGGCCACTCTTGAGTGGAATTGGGTTTGTGGTGAAATGAGTCGTTTTTTAGTACGGGTGAAATAGACAGGTTTATGAGACTTTGATTTATCGTAAAATTGATCTTTAGTCTACTTTCTTTTCGAATTTTTTTCATATAAGAAATATATGTGTCTTCCTCACGAAAAACAAGTGTTCTGGGTATTACATGTTATGTGTCTTTGTACCAAGTTTGATTTTCACTTTTCAAAAGTGGCATTTCCCAAATCAGAACCACTATATCTCTTGCTCAATTGCATAAGTGGTAAACCTTCAAAGGGTACATGAAGTTATTTCATTTATGTAAAAAATAAGTGATTGGTTAGACACTGCAAAGAAAAATTATTCATTTAAATGTGTACTTTCTTACGCTGTTGTTGCTATCATGGGTCCACTGAGCAGTGGTATATTCTGATTATTTTCTGATCGTGAGTGTTAATTTCAATCTTATACGACTTTATTTTCCGACTTCTGATATTGATGTGTTTCATACAGGAAAAAGCACACTTCTGAATCATTTTTTTTATACAAAGTTCAAGGAAATGAATGCTTACATGGGAAGGCATTTTCTAATCCGCTCTCTCTTTAATCACTATGATGAGAAGTGTCGATCTTTTGACTTATATCAAACTTTTATATTATTCGTAGGTACTGAAAGTTCTAAGAAGTCTGGTTGCTATTATACAAGTATAGGAAAATTGGTTTGCTAGGTGGCAAAGCATAACTCATGGGTGGCAAACAAGAAAAAAGGTAATTAATCAAGGCTATTTATTTGGAATTTGATGTATATGTGTACCAGATGTTGTAATTGAAATGCAGTAACATGTTTAATTAATGAGCTTCAAATAATTTTTTTTTGAGTATTTTGAAAGGAGATTAATAGCAACCATCGTCTGATAAAAGAGAGTTTGTTAGTCAGTTTTCCACCTCTATATTTTGAATGTTATATAAGTGTAAAAGTCAAATCTTAGTATACTAACAGTAACTGAGTCAATGATTTGTGATTACACTTCCAGGAGTCAAAAGTAGTTAATAACTGGCTATTTGAAATTCTTGATATATTAGTACATTTTGGAAGGTATTACAAATATGTTCCATGGGTTTTAATCACTGGATGCTTTGGATAAAGAAAAGAGAAGAAAGAGGAGTTGCCTACTTATTTGCTTCCATCATTGCCATAACCAACTACTGGAATGACAATTTTGCACACTCAGTTTGTATATTCGTTGACAATTCCCAGTTAGTCTATTATTGCGTTTGTGAGTTGGTCTATTACAATTCCCAGTTAGTCTATTACAAGTGAGTAATGTGAATTGGTCATTATTATCACACCTTTTAGTTTCAAGTGTGTGTGCAACTTTAGTTATCATTCCCGTTGATTTTCACTTCATTTTTTTAAACCCACTTTGAACCATTGATTTATTATAACTAGTTTGTTAATTTGCAGAAATGGTGGATGTCAATGACGAGTACCATTATTGTGTCCCCGATAGACTTCAACGACCCTATAACAACCATGATGGTATTCCATGTAACTATACCGTTAAATTGCGAGGACATAATCTGTGTGTTTGTTACTAAGACATAATCTAGGTGTTTGTTACTCATATATTGAACATTGTAAAACGGCACAAAACAATTCGTAGGAATGTCATTGTTTTGCAGTGTTTGTGTTTGTATTGGGTTATAAGTAGTAAAAATTTGCTTCTTCACCCACGTTTTTGTTGGACTGTTTCATTGTACCTTAAAAGTGATAAATACCATAAAATTTATTTTTAAACTACAAAATTTACTGTAATGTGATACCTACCAAAATTCAAAGTATAAGAATAAGTTACACACGAAATTTTTGCAATTGTTTGTCGAATTTTACTAAATATATGTTCATTAAGCTACACAAACTTAGATAAGGCGGATCGTTTGTGCTACGTAATGTACTTTTTTTAATGGTTTATATGAATCAACAATGATGATTTGTTTCTAATAATGAATAACTTATCAATACTATAGCTGTAGGTATAAGATACATTTAAATAATTCTTTCGTTTTACGATAATTTAAATTTTAAACAATATAAATTTAAATTACAAATATCATAAATATATGTAAATAATATATCGAAACTAGAAGTTAGTCAAGCAATGGTGTAAATGAGGCAATCGTTTATTTCGAATGCTACAACAAACGTTGTGTATAAAGAGGTTTTTCACAGATTATGAGTGTCTTTGTTTGCTTCTATTTTTTCCCACTATAATAGATATGTTTCTTTTTCCTTTTACGATTATGACTCACAAAAACTTATTTTTTATTGTGAACATTATATTAAGTTTAACGGTATCTTAAAAACTATGTTACTAATTTTAATGCAGGTGAGGAGTATGGAGCGTGCTCGAGACATAAGAATGCACTTGGAGGGGCTATTGAAAAGATTTGAAATCGATTTAACATCAAGCAATGGTGAATTGGTAGCAATTAAGCAGACCATTATCTCAGGTTGTATACAAACTCGATTAGTTTGTAAGATACATTATAACCACAATGGTGTATTAATCTTTTAGGCACTTTTCAGGATACTTCCCCAACTTATCAAAGATACATGTGAATGGATCCTATTTATCCGTCAAACACCGTGACAGTGTCTTTTTACAACCCATTTTGTTTCTCACTAAAGATGGTTAATTTCAGCCATAAGTTGTTTTGACCCGTTGCCGGTGTAAATCAGTTAAACTTTTTTTATCTCTCAAGTGTGGAGCTGGAAATTGTGACTGATATACTAATGAACGTTATGTAATTCGGTTATTTTGAACGTTAGGTTTTGTTTAACGTTATTATTTTCTTGATAATACCATGTTTCTTTTATTCATTTTCGTCTCATGGATGTGACTACACGTCATACATATTTTACTATTAATTTTATCGTATAATCAAATTCTTATATAGAGAAGTTCTTCATAGATTATAAACTATATGTTATTTTGTTATTTTCAACCTTAGGTTTTGTTAAACTTTATTATTTTATTAATAATAGCATGTTTATTTTAGTTCATTTATGTTGTTACACGTTCATACTTATTTTACTATTAATTTTATCGTATAATAAAATTTTTAAAGCTAGCCGACCCATCGGGTCGGGCCTTGGATCTAGTATATATATATTTTTTTTCAACATACATGTTTTAAGAAATACAGGAGGTGCATATGTGTTTCTTTTAAATATTGTAAATTTATATACGTTTCTTGGATACAATTGGTTAGCCATGAAATATGTTTTGCTTAAAATGGTAATTGCACATATGTTTCTACTGTATATTCTTTGATCTTTGAAATTTATAACCAAAAACATAAACATACACATGTAACCTCTGAATTTATTACAAACCAAAACATAAAAAGTATACACAAAATAAAATAAAATACAATTAAAATACAAATGTATTTTCTTAAATAAAGATGTGCCCGTCATTCAAAAACATGTATGCACTCTTCAAAGAACATATGTGCACGTTGCGCTTTCTTGTCAAGTTCATTAGAACATATGTGCTCGTCTTCCAAAAACATATGTGCACGCTGCAATTTTTTATGAGCACTTGATCATGCTTTTATCTGCACACTGAAGAGAGCATGCATAATTATTATAACATTTAAAAAATAACGTTCTTAAAGTAATTAACAAAATAATGTGTACTGATTTCTAGCATAAAACATAATTTTAACTCCAGTGCAAATCAAAGAATCATTCACAACTCAGGTATCAAAGATTAACCACGTACTAACAATTAAAAATCGAATTTACATTTTTTAGACGTATACAGCAACACCAATAACAAACTACACATAATGATAAATATTGTTTCTACCAAGCCTTGTTATTATATATGAGTGGAGTTATTCTACAACCAATAAAAACCTCACATACCAAGGGACAACTCCCATCCATTGATTTAGATTTGATCAATGGCTGAGATCATCCACTTACTACTTAAAAAAATACACGGAGGGGCAATTTCGTAAAATTACAACAAACCACACCCCACCTACCGCTCAGTTAGATTCATAATTTCTCTCTAACTAACACACACTAAAAACACACACTACTCAACAAAAAAAAGGATCAACAATCCGATTTCATCAATTCATCAATTCATCAGAAAAAACGAAATCTCCAGCGAAAAGGATGAAGGAAACACCTCCGATTGAAGGTGCTGTTTATGCTTATAAGTTTTTTTTTTTTTTTTTTTTTTTTTTTTAATTTTTGCTTTTTATTTCGATTTCATTCACAAGTTATGTATTGTTAGGATGATGTGGATTGTGTGATTTGAATAGGTATTGGTGTTTTCGTAGCGATTTTGGCCGAGTTGACCTAAATCAGGGCTTGCTTATGCACAAAGGCTTTTTAGGAAGTTGTTAGATTGCTTATTTGAGGTAAAATAGGAAGCTGCGTGCTTATTTGAGAATTATGGAATTAAATAGCGATTCTAGGTAGATGATTGCTTATCTGCTTAAAATAAGCTGCTAATTTCAATGCGCTTAAATAGCGATTGTAGGTAGATCGTTGGATATGTGGTGCTAGCATGATGTATATTCGCTTGTTTAAATAGATATTTATGTTTTCGTTGACCTGGCTTGTTTACATACAAAGGTTATTTACGAGTTTGCTTATTTTGAGTTATAATAAGCAGTTTCTGATCATCAATGTGAGATGCAATAAAATGCTTTTATATTTCTAAACACTATATCCCCAAGTAGTTATATGTGATCAGAAGCTTAAGCAAGAAGCACTTTTGTGTATTGCTTATTTTCAAGTATTATCTGCTTGATTTGAGGTCAAATAAGCTGAACGTAAAACCTTATATAAATTGGAAACAAAAAGATATGGAGTGCTTTATAAACAGAATAAGACGCTTTTTCTTCGAGTACTTATGTTTAAGCAGCCTATTTGTAAGCACAAATTATGTTGGTGCACTGAAATTATGATAACTGCAAGTTGAGTTTTGCGGACTACATGTGTAATTAACTTTGTTAGCTCGTATTGTGTGTCACCGGTGATATCGTGATATCACCGGTGATATCACATGTGATATCACATATCACATTTGATATCACATGGTGATATATCACATATCACCTGTGATATAACAGGTGATATCACCTGTCATATCACATGTGATATCGTGATATCACCAGAGATATCACATGTGATATCACATATCACATGTGATATCACATGTCACATAAGCCGAAAACCACATAAACTATAAGCTAAATAAAACATTATTTAGCTTATGCTTATGGTTTAATGGTTACCTCTTAAAATGTGAATTGCAGACAAAGAGGACGAAGAAGGCTGGTATAGTTGGAAAGTACGGTAAGCGTCGTCTTTCCTTTCTCTTTTTCGTTATCGTTGTGTTTTGCTGATTGTCGATATAGGCTAGTAATATAAATGCTACTGTATTATTATGCTGATATATGTCCACATCCGCATCACATAAACATTGGGTGTAGGATAGCGTTTTATTAGGCATATGTATATGTCAAAGTACCGAACAATGTTCGAACATGGTGTAAGTGTAATTTTGTATAGCTAGTATCATTATATTGTGTCGTATTCTATCTGATAATGAGGCTGATATGTTGGTTTTACTGTCATATCACATGTGATTATCAGTCTTGTATTTTCTTTTCAGTGACATATCACGCATGATCTATAAGTACGTATTTACTCTAACTTTGAAATAGATAAATGTTTTGAGTAAGTGGTTGAGTCACTGAGTGTTTTGTGACTAATGAATAGGTTAGTTCTGATTATGTGGGTGTGTTAGCATTTCGAGTCGTGGAATTGGTTCTGATTATGTGGGGGTTAAATATTGGTTTTGGAGTAGTTGTGACAAAACTGGTTCTGGTTATCTGTTTGTTTAGGTGGCATTTTAAGTGTGAATTTGTTAATTATAACTGTTGAAACTTAAAAGATATATTTGAATTTAACCTAGAGTCCAAGACATTCTATGACAGTTGACCGGTCTGTCAGAGGAGGACAAGGAAGTCCTGGTTTTACTAATTCAAGCCGCGAAAATAATGGATGATATTTTTTACAAGCAGGTTTATTGGTTTCTAAGATTTACACACGCGATTACTTTACTGAGTGTTAAGTTTTTCTGTATTATATTTTAAGATTGAGATAAACATTTTGATCGAATATCTATTTTTTTCTTATTTCTATTCTATTTATTCCTTGAATTAGGTTTGGTGCAGCAACTCAACATTAAGGGAATGGTTAAACGGACATGGTTAAATATCTGAGTTGGACATGCTAAAATGGAAATATTATTCGATAAACAAGAGTCCATGGTAAGATACTGCCCCTAAAAGTACTATAGCATATATCCATTATGATCTTCTCATATTACTGTACTTGTCACTCTTTCTGATACGTGATATTAAAAAGTTTAATTTTGTGTTTGTATTTTGCAGGTCTTGTCTTGATGAAAATGAAGCGTTTTTGACAACTGCAGACTCTGCCGTTAGATTGCTTCCTGAAGCAACAAAGCAAGTGGCTGGATGGAAAGGTGTTGAATATAAAGCTGCATTTCCCATTTTGAAGCCACCTGGTGCTAGCTTCTACCCTCCAGATATGGATAAAATGGTATCTGTTTTTTATGTTTATAAATTCATTCAAATTGAGTTTGTGGAAAATGTGGTTTATTTGCTATTAAGTTGAGGTGTAAATTGGATAGAATCCTTTTTTAGTCGTGTTTTATCTTAAACTGGTCAAATTAAATTTTCAGCTAAAAATAGGTCAAATGGCTTATAATGTCACCATACGTGTATATTTTATGCATAAAACTGCCTATATCGTATTGTTTTAATAATTGTAAGAACGTATTTCTGTAATTACATATAGTTGAAGTATTAAAAGTTCAAAAAAATTGGGTAAAAAAAGCTTCCAGGTCAACCTGACTTGACCGATTACACCCATCTTGCCACCTGACTAACCGTTTCGTTTATTGTGGCAGGAATTCGAATTACGGATGAAAGGGCTTTCAGAGAATGAAAAAACAAGAAGCAACGGGTTTTTTCAATGTTATTAAAAGGCATAATGACACTCATTCCAATAGTACCAGTGATCTTAGTATTGTCCCTTATTCTCAAGAATATTCTGCCTATCTCACAAAAGCCGCTGAATTATTACGTGAAGCAGGGGATTTGACTAGTTCCCCTGGGTACATTCTTATTTAAACTTTTGCTGATTCATATATATTTATTAGTATGTGCTTTTAATAAAATCATTTGCGATCTTGTTGTTTGAAGCGACTGTTACATAGCAAGGCTGATGCTTTCCTCTCAAATGACTATTATGACTCTGATATAGCCTGGATGGAATTGGTCAGTACACACGACACTATTATATCGCTATTTTTTATATAGCTCTAACTGCAAGCATTTTTCATTTTCTTAAGGACCCTAAATTGGATGTTACTATTGGTCCATAAATGATATACCAGTTCTGATGTATGGTTATTTACTATGAGTGGCATCATGGTTTGTGAAGTTTCTGTTTTCCTTGTGTGTATATATTAATTTCGAAATTATAAACGATGTATAAGCTATTTTCATGTTGCTTATTGTATAGACTTTTAAGCTTATTTTTTTTTTCTAAATACTTCTTGTTACCTACTAACATTATGAGGTATCACCAATGATACAAAATAACTTATTAGGTATCACCTGTGATACAAAATAACTTATTGGGTATCACGTGTGATACAAAATAACATATTAGGTATCACCTGTGATAGTTAGACTGTAGTTAACTACTTGTTTTTGTAGATACAAAATATGAGGTATCACCTGTGATACATACAAAATCATAGGTGATACAAAATAACATATTAGGTATCACCTGTGATACAAAATAAGTAAGTAAAGCACAAATAAGCAAAATAACATATTAGCTTCATTTTTCATCATTTTACTACAAGTTGATTTAATGTTTATAATGATGCATACTCACGTTGTTTTGACTTTTAAAATTTTGTATAGGTGTATGGGGCGAGACCAATTAGGAGGTGGTTAGAAAGGAAGGTTGTGACTGAGTTGTCGAAAATGCTGATTAGGGAAGAGATTGATGAAAATGCGACAGCGTATATAGATGCAGACATGAACGGGGAAGAATTGACTTACAGGGTGGAAAGGAATGGTGGACTCGTGAACGCTGCGACGGGTGGGAAGTCTTATATTCTGATTGAAGTTCCTCCTAGTGCAAATGGTGTTCTCAACGATGTTGCAAAAGCTGTGAAGAGGATGAAGATTGAGGAGGTTGAAGATGATGATGAAATGGATGAATAAAAGAAAAGTGGAATAAACGAGTTGTATAGAAGAGTCTTGTTACTTCTGTCAAGTGTTATGTTGTTTTTTTAAATGTAAGCTGAAACATGATCAGCTTGTTTGTTTAGTATAGGTCTGTGTCTATGTTGTTAAAGTTGCCCGGTGTACTAACTTTTGAATCAATGAAGTGAATTTGCTTATATAATATGGGCAATTCTAAGTTCCGGATTCGTAATTTTTATTCACTCATATTTGGTTATCTTGAATGCAGGGGCTAAAAGTTGAACAAGACGCCATAGCTGGTGTCACAAATGTAGCTCAAAACACATGGTAGGTCTATTTGCCTAATATCTTATTTTGTATCACAGGTGATACCTAATATCTTATTTTGTATCACAGGTGATACCTAATATTTGGTATGTATCACAGGTGATACCTAATATCTTATTTTGTATCACAGGTGATACCTAATAAGTTATTCTGTATCACTTGTGATATTCAGAAAATCACAGAATATCACTTGTGATATTCAGAATATCATTTGTGATATTCAGAATATCGCTTGTGATATCACAAGCGATATTTTTAATATCACATAATATCACTTGTGATATTCTGAATATCACAGAATATCACTTGTGATATTCAGAAAATCACTTGTGATATTCAAAATATCACTTGTGATATTCTGAATATCACAGAATATCACTTTTGATATTCAGAATATCATTTGTGATATTCAAAATATCGCTTGTGATAATATCACTTGTGATATTCTAAATATCACAGAATATCACTTGTGATATTCAGAAACATATGAAAACGTTTGAAAACAGGCTAAAACATTTAAAAACGGATGAAAACGGACGAATATGTATGAAAACGAACGAAAACATATGAAAGTTCCCCCAAGGCGACCATGATGAAGCGAAAAGTGTACCGCTTTTAGGGGGTCATTTAAGCCCTAAATCGTATTTATTTGATCAAATATTGCCCTAAATCGTTCCTTTTGTCATTTTAGGTACTTTGGAGATGAAATCTGGAAAAGGAAGCATTTTGGACGTTTTTGGAGCATAAAAGTGAAGAAAACGACAAAGTCTCTAAATCTGCTGGAAAAGTACCTTTGACGGCGTCAAGCCCTAGTGTGACACCGTCAGCCCTTGATAAGCCAGAGAAATTTTGGAAGATTAAAGGGGGACGGCGTCAAGAAGGTCGTCAAGCTTTGATAAGCCAGAGAGGATTTTGGATGATTAAAGGGGGACGGCGTCAAGAAGGCCATCAAAAACCCTAAACGCGGCGAGGTGACGGCGTCAAGCTCCATAACGTGACGCCGTCAGATCTGTTTTCCTATATATACTTTCATAATTTTTAGTCATTAGTGTGCAACTTTGTGAGGAGAAACCCTAAGACGAATTTTCTGCCATTTTTAAGGGTTTTTATACCCTTGGATCTCCCATGTTCAATTGAAGATAAGTAATCAATTAATCATTCAATATGTCTATGTGTTGTTTGATTATATCTTGTTCTTGTCTTTTATTTAACATGCTAGGCTAGATTTATCTTGTGTTTGCTTAGATCTAATGAAACCTAACTATTGATTATTAGTTGTTGGTGTGTTATTAATTGTATTGGATGATTGTTTATCGATGTTAGGCTTAAGAAAACTGGCTAACCTCCTATACGGTAACTTGCTTGAACGTCTTAAGAAACATGAACCAATGCGTACTAAGGTTTTTATGGTTGTATTTAATGCATGAGCGAATTCTAGTGATCCCATGTTAGGAGCTTCTTAGCCGGCTCGACATAGGAGTGAAGTAGGAGCTTGTAGAGTTGGGGAAGTACGTACGCCACCCACGATTGGTATTAAGGAATACACCCGTCATCCACGCAATTAATACACACTAATAAACCGGTAAAAGATAGTTAGGGAGTAAGGAAATCTAAGTAAACACATTTCTCTCCATATAAGTTCCACCATTTTTTATTTTCAGTTATTTTATTTTATTTGCAATTGTAGTTATTTGGGTTAGTTGACTAGCAACTAATTCCGCCCACTCCTTCAAACCCGAGATTTTACTTGCTTTTATAAAAATATAAAAATACAAAAAGAATCTTCCCTCACCCTTAGACCTATTAGAGTAGTTTTTCAATCCTAACGACACTATTCCCCTAGAGAACGATCAATCCCCCGGTACTTGCCACTTCACTATACTACATCGGTCAGGTACACTGCCTGGTGGGGATTGCAAGCCTCTTGAGATCCCTCGAGAGGTAAAACCTGTTGTAAGGTCGCAAAACCACGCATCAAGTTTTTGGCGCCGCTGCCGGGGAATAGTTATTGTTTAGGTTGAAATTTTATTTTTATTAGGTCTACTCATTAGATTCCTATCTAGTGAGATTTTTATTTTCTTTTTATTAGCTTTCTCGTAGTCTATCTTTTCTTTGTGCTTTTTTTTCGTAAAGTTTTTCCATTGACTCTTCCGTTCGCCATTATGGAGAAAGTGAATCTACCAAATCCGCGACTAGAGTTTTACATGAAGAAATATAATTTTACTAATTTGGATAAATCAAGATGGTGGAATGAAGTAATGAGAACAAGATCTTACATAGATTTTAGTGAGTACCTTGAGAAAAGAGACCAAGTGCATAAAACTTTTGAGAAAATCACCTTAGGAGCCCCATCAAACCCTCAAAATACCTCATTAAGTGAAACCTATGCACCATATGAGCCTTCACCTAGGATAGTTTCTTATGAACCCGACCAAGATTGTGAGATGGTTAATGTTGAACTACCTAGGTACCTGCTTGGATTAGATTTCACCAAGACATATGATGAGTATGAGGAATCCTTTAGGCAAATGGAACATAGTGATCAAGTTATTGAGAATGATTCTTATGAATCGGACCAAGAATTTGAGATGAATAGAAAAGGATTTGAGATACCTAGGTGCATGTTGGGGATAGACTTCAACAAATCACATAATAAGCACATAGGTAATCAAGATAAGATGGAGGATAAAGTAGAAAATCCAAGTCCACCAAGTACTCCACAAAAACCCACCATCATTCGAGGCACACACACCGCCCGTGACTTACCCGGAAGAAGTAGAAGAGACTTTAGGAATCCCGATGGAGGTAGAACCTTTGAACCAAACACAACTAGAGGATATAGGTTTGAATGCTTATAGTGATCACAACCTTACTCTTAGTTCTAGGGGATTTCCTATTTTTTATGAACCGGAGCCTCAACCAAAACTGTTACCTAATCTTCCATCTTTAGATGTGAATTTAGGAATTAAAAAAGGTCCCGATCCTCCCATCAAACCATGTAGTCCGGGTAATGTTAAGATTAAGGTAGTAGACTCTAGGCCGTGTGGAGTGGAAGCTAATATAGGAGTGAACCATGACCTTACATACTTACATCACCCATTCATGATTGATCACAAGAAACATTATGGGTTTAAACCGGGTTTATTAGGTCAAGATGGATTCCCAACTAGGAATCTCTCGAAGTTGATAGAAGATGATCCCTTTTTAGGAGAAAACTTTAATTCACCCATTGACCAAAGTGAACTAGGTAAGGTTATGATGAAAGGAGCACACCCCTTTGAGTATATAATTCATCCACCACTCTTTCCTCACGCGGCATACTTCCACCAAGATGGTGTGTATCGCTACTATCACCCGCACTTAATCCTAAGTGTAGGAAAAACCTCTCCTTTATCCGTTAAATAAGGGTAGAGTCAGGCTCGTGACTCGAACAAAAACAAGCGCTTCTTGGGAGGCAACCCAAGCTTTATTTGCTTTGTGTGTTTATTTATTTGTTTGTTTGATTTTATTTGTTTCCGTATGTATGTTTAATTTTTATTATTATTGATTCATGTTCAAAACTAATTTGTGAAAATGCTTTATCTTGTTTTTAACTTCGTCTTAACTACATATAAAGGTATTTTGCAAAAGTTAAGTGTAAGGGAAATCCAAATCGGTTTATTAGAACAAATGAACATGAATCATAACAATATTAAATTAACATACATATTAGTAATTGTTTGAGTCAAATGCTTGTATCGAGTCATAATGATATTTTGCAGGATTTCCAGGAAGTAAGGTATAGGTTTTTCCAGAAATTTTCCGGAAACTTAACATGAGAATTCTGTCAGATCATTTCTGACGGCGTCAGGACTTACAACCTGACGGCGCCAGGTTTTAATTTTCTGAAATTTTTGAAAGTTTTGTTTTCATAAAAAGTTTTTTATTAAATCTCTAACTTATAAACTCCAGGAATCTGCAAAATTATCATTCCACAAGCATTATATCCTTATACAGATTTATCTCGCCGATGTTATGCAGGTTTTCGTGTTTGTTTTCTCAGGTTTAACAGGTTATTTTGGACAAGGAGATGTATGTGGAATCATGCTTTTGGCGATGCTTTAGTCTTGGAGCTTCTACATTCTCTTGGAAGAAGATCTAACCATGTTACCCCTTTATCCACCGAACGAATCAGGGGAGTATTTGATTTCATTCTTTTACCTTATTTACTTTTACATCTTGTTATTTGAACATTGGGGACAATGTTCATCTTAAGTGTAAGGGGGGGGGGGTAAAGTACGATACTTTAGAGAATACAATTGCGCTTGATTTTTGTTTGTTTAATGGTAGATGTGTAATAAGACTGAGAGAAATACCTGTTAAGGCAATTTTAGTGCCAAATTTAAATTTTTTTACAACATATAGGAGTGAAACTTTGATCTTAATGAGCGTCTCATGGATAGGAGTTATATGACTAGCACAAAAACCGTACCACTAAAAAAATTTCCACCCCCAAATATGTGAGGTTCGCCCCTAGAATTGGTAGGAAAAGCATTTATGCTATAATGTGTGTACCAGTAGCACTTAGATTCTAGAACTTGCGTTAGGACCATTCCGAGGCCACAAGTGAGACTACATTCGTGTAGTTAGATTTACTACATGATAAGAGGCATTAGGATTAACCCATTGTTTTACACCTGTGTTTTTGTTATAATTACATTGGCTACATTGGTCAAGTAATTCTCCCACACCCTTTGCGTTGTACTCATTTTTAGTACACGATACCCCTAGTACACCCCTCAGAGCCTATCTTTTCGTTTTGACCTTTAAGCATTTTACTTAAAGGAAGAATTTGTTTACACCCCACTTAAATGTACACCCAAATCGCCTTAGCCTACCTTGTATGCACTCATCTTTAGTGCATTATTGTGACAACATTTGTTTAAACCCTTAGTTAATTATCTAATTAATTACATGGTTGCTAAGTCGAGTCATATCCTTGTACATATTGTTTTGGGACGATTGGGACTCATGGGTAAAGTACTAGTGTAATGGAGTAATGGGGAAGAACAACATTATTACCCCCATATGTGCTAAATATTTTAAAAGTACTCCAAGTTTTTCGATTATCTTAATTCGAGTCATTAGAATAGTTATTTGTAAAGTTATGTTAAAGTTCAAGTGTAAGGGGAATGCAACGCCCCTATGATGTATTATTTTGGATGGTAGGGCAAGAGTGTATGTCAAAAAAAAAAAAAAAAAAAGTGAGAAAAAGAAAAGTAGAAAAAACATACGGACTACCATCCCGTTTCATTTTATGTTTATTTTATGTTTTTGTTATTTTGTTTTTAGCTTAAGTCGAGTCTAGTCTTGGCTTAGCAACGCCATATTGTACATGTAATTAATCAAGATCTTTAACTCGCCACCAGTAAAATATCCCTTATCCAACAAATCCGTGTTTATCATATCCCTACACCTAACGTTATAACCCGTTTAAAAGCCCTCTTTGATAGTTTATCTTAGGTGCTTACGCCTAGTGGAGGAGGTTTTTGATCCTTTCCCAAGCCTATGGTAATCTATTTGCTATGACAGGTAGTGAGAGATATTATCCGTTTTCATTTATGGGATTTATTTTGATGACACCTGAGAGATGTGAGTATCTAAACACTACTTGAGAGGTGCTAGTTTGTAATCTCCGTGCTTATTATGATTAAAGTGGAACGACTATTTGTTGTAATTACTTTTATATTAGCGTTAAATGACCCCTAACTTGTATTTTGATTAGAATAAAAGCGCATTTGCTTGAGGACAAGCAAATCTCAAGTGTAAGGGTATTTGATGAAGCGAAAAGTGTACCGCTTTTAGGGGGTCATTTAAGCCCTAAATCGTATTTATTTGATCAAATATTGCCCTAAATCGTTCCTTTTGTCATTTTAGGTACTTTGGAGATGAAATCTGGAAAAGGAAGCATTTTGGACGTTTTTGGAGCATAAAAGTGAAGAAAACGACAAAGTCTCTAAATCTGCTGGAAAAGTACCTTTGACGGCGTCAAGCCCTAGTGTGACGCCGTCATCCCTTGATAAGCCAGAGAAATTTTGGAAGATTAAAGGGGGACGGCGTCAAGAAGGTCGTCAAGCTTTGATAAGCCAGAGAGGATTTTGGATGATTAAAGGGGGACGGCGTCAAGAAGGCCATCAAAAACCCTAAACGCGGCGAGGTGACGGCGTCAAGCTCTATAACGTGACGCCGTCAGATCTGTTTTCCTATATATACTTTCATAATTTTTAGTCATTAGTGTGCAACTTTGTGAGGAGAAACTCTAAGACGAATTTTCTGCCATTTTTAAGGGTTTTTTATACCCTTGGATCTCCCATGTTCAATTGAAGATAAGTAATCAATTAATCATTCAATATGTCTATGTGTTGTTTGATTATATCTTGTTCTTGTCTTTTATTTAACATGCTAGGCTAGATTTATCTTGTGTTTGCTTAGATCTAATGAAACCTAACTATTGATTATTAGTTGTTGGTGTGTTATTAATTGTATTGGATGATTGTTTATCGATGTTAGGCTTAAGAAAACTGGCTAACCTCCTATACGGTAACTTGCTTGAACTTCTTAAGAAACATGAACCAATGCGTACTAATTTGAGAATTAAGGTAGAATGTAAACAGAAACAAAAGCTAAGAATGTAAACAACAAGCGTTGATTAAGCAAAAGAGAGTCTGCTGCTAGATATGCTGAAAGAGCTAACTTTCATTGGAGTAGCAACAACCATATTAATAAGCTAAAAATGAACAACTTTTTTGAAAACAAAATTTTTATAATTTGAGAATTAAGGTAGAAAAGGCAAAATAAACAAACAGTTAACATATTAGGTATCACCTGTGATACAGAATAACTTATTAGGTATCACCTGTGATACAAAATAAGATATTAGGTATCACCTGTGATACATACCAAATATTAGGTATCACCTGTGATACAAAATAAGATATTAGGTATCACCTGTGATACAACAGTTAACATATTAGGTATCACCTGTGATACATAATAACTTATTAGGTATCAATGATACAAAATAAGATACTCCGTATTAGGTATCACCTGTGATACATACCAAATATTAGGTATCACCTGTGATACAAAATAATATTTCCATGTCTTTTCCTTGTCAATTCTTAAAATAATGAATCACAAAGTTAATCTAATATAACTTGAACTTATTTGCATTATTGTTTTGCATCTCATAACAAAAACTAACACGTTTATACCAAAATGGAAATAGAGAATTGTGTGTCCATCGAATTATACACTACTTTTGTTTTTATCAATGGTTAATTATATGAGCACCAGAAATGATAGCACTCGCAAACAGATCAAATTTCCATATCACATTATAACTTATCTAAAGATTGGGTACAAGTACCTAACAAATCTATGTATGTGTATCTACATCTATTATAGTAATAACGCGACTAAGAAGTTACATATGTACCAAGTACAAAGATAGAAACAAAACTAAAAGGAGACATATGGAAGCAGGAACTTGTAACATGGAGTTTGATGTTGTGTTTCCCTTCTTGCGAGTTTTCATTGCTGGAGTTATCAATAGCCCAGGCTGAGGCGTTTGCTCCATCCTGCATTGCAAATTAGAAGCATCCGGATTCAGATAACTTAGAGGCGACAGTTTTTACCAATTTATTTATTAAAGAGTTAATTTTGGCTGTGTTTTATCTTAAACGGGTTCAGAAAAAAGGAGATCCAATGGGTCGAAAGGCACCCAAAGATGGACAATGAAGTGTTTATGGGTCAACTCTACCTGATTCAACCCGTCTCAACGTGTACTAAAAAGTGATATGTATTTCAACCCATACCCCATTGAACCATTACCCAACTTGTTTGACATACCCATCTTGCACCCCTAATAGCTACATTGGCATCTAGGGTGCAAAAACTATTTTGATCTTAGCATGATATATAGAAGGAAGAATTACCCATTGTTGTTGGAATTGGGGCAAAAGATAATGGCGTATTCATAAGCATTGCAAGTAAAGGTGCTGGTTCCATCATCAAATGCATAGCTATAAGCTCGTGGACAAGCTCTTTTAAAGATACTTGAATAGTAAGATGGTTTTCATGTGTTAGGATTCGCATATTGCCCGCTACAACAATATTGATCCATATTAAATGCACCACAAGCACTATTGCAAGCAGTTACTCCGCCTGGAGCTCCTGATCCACCGTCCCCACCAACCACCTGAAGCTCTTTTGGGCAACCTGTAAACGATAGCATTTCGGTTATTTAAAGTGATTGAAATGTATACTTAAAGTTGAGAGATAAAGACATAAGACTTACCCATGTTAAGATCAGAAGCGCAACCCGTGGCATTACAACTACTAGCTGTGGACCGTGGCACAACAATGATAGGTAGATTGTAACCATCAACAAAACTAACATCATAATAATCCAAATTGTCATAGCCACCAATCGTTATCTCAAATAAGGAGGCAGGCGGAGTTGCACCCATACCACCACATTCCATCTTGCCACCGCAATCTGCAGTTTGACACTTACCTACACCAGATGCATCAAACGTGCAGCCTGTTCTAGCCCATACTCTCCCAGACCATTTTGGAGTGGTGGGTATCTGCGCACTTTGGCCCGAGTTCAACTGAAAGCCTGAAGTTGGAAGCGGAGTTGTTCCAGCACCAGAAAGCGTGGCAGGCCATATTGTAAACGGGCAGTTATTCGTTATAGTAAACATAGCAGCCAAAGAACACACAAATGACAACACAAAACAGATCAAAACAGCAAATATACGCCTTGATAATGATATTCTAAGCATGTTAAAAACTATTGAATGTTAGTTTTGTCCTAAAAAAGGATCTAGTTGTTACATATATCATAACCAACATGCTAAAACTACTATAATTAATAAGGTTGCTTTAATAATAGGTGGCATTTATATTAAGTAATCCCTTTCTTTATAAATTAATAAGAAATGTAACACCTGAAGGGTGTGTTTATGTCGGGATAATAATGTATAATATTTGGTGAGTTGAACGAGTTAACTCGTTATCCTGGAGTAAGGCCAAGGTTGCATAAAGATTTGTTTTGAAAAGGGCAATCTATAGATTCCTTAATGTGTATGAAGATCTCAGGGGACACTATTTTGTGAAAAAAGAAAACAAAATTCCATCTAATGAGCTTATGTATGTTTTAAGGTAATCTGAAATATTAGATTAACTACTAGCTTAGGGCATCTCAATATACTGTTAATGTTAAAGACTTGCATGATATATCAATTATCAAGTGTCGAAATGTCTCAAGTAATAAATCAACATGAATTTGATGCTTACCGGATCATAACTCTCGTAACTCCCAATGCAACAACTTGTAGTAAATCAATATTATTGACTTCAATTTCATGGCATCACATCTGAGAATGTTACTGAGCATGTTTAAAAGAAAAGCCAGTATTATCAACTAAGAAAAGTTAAGCTGTGAATCCTGTGATATTTCAACTTAATTCTCTGCAAGTGTTTTTGCAGCTTTCATCCTTTAAAAGACTTGTATATAGACCAAAACTTAAGCTGAAGACCTATAATAACATTACATTTTCTGCTCCCACAACCCACGACATAACACCAGTAACCAAAATGAGTTTGACACATTTCACTATATCAAATGAACCAACCAAAACCTAAAACTTACCTGTCGTAAAGGACTATCTTTGGGAAGATAGCTACCAATCGTTTTCCCATATACTTCACAAGTAGAGAAGTGAATGAGCCTCTTGTTGTTCTCTGAGCAGTACTTAACCTATAAATGAAAGCAGGAAAATTATACTATTATCATACTTGCTTCCATCATTCAAATTTGCAGCAATAACGACAGGATTGACTTAGAACTGTATAGATAGTCAAACAGTCAAGTGAAAACAGCATAAACAAAAAGATGCAGGCATGCAGCAATACATACCACAGGGAGAGCATCAATGAAATTGCTGTAGATCGTGTCAAGAGGACGCGTATTGTAATCCGCTGGAGTGCAAATAGCCGCCAAATTTATAGTCTATACACAATTATAAAAAAAAAAAATAAAAAAAAATAGACAATACAGCACAAAATGCAATATTCGAATCCAATCTATATTCACGAATACAAAATCACACAATCCACAAACTACTAATCATTACTAGCATTTAACTAATATAATATCAAGTATCTTTCACTACAATAATCAAAACCGATCTGCATATTCCGATACAGAATCACACATTCACGTATCAGCAATTACTTGATAAGTATAAAATCAACTATCGTACGCTTTAAACCAATTCAGCGCAAACTGTACTACTCAGAAGTCAGAACCGATCTGCATTCATCACTAAGTACTAATCACTATTAGCATTTCACTTATCTATTATCGACTATCGTACACCTCAAACCTTTTACTTAAAAATTGATCAGCATGTGCGGTACAAAATCCCACCATTCACCAAATACTAATCATTACTAGCACTTAATTAATCTATAATCAACTATCTTCAACTTGAAACCAACTCAGCACAAAATGTAATACTCTAATCCGCTCTGCATTCACTGATACAGTATTACACTACTACCTGAGTAATAATCACCGTCAGCATTTAAGAAATATATTATAAACTATCCTACACCTCAAACCAAATACGCAAAACCGATCTGCATTCACTGATACAAATCACACTATTCACTTAATACTAATCACTATCAGCATACGATGTAATACTCAAAACAAATGCAGCAAAGTAAATAAAACATGTCTACACAGTATTACCAAATGGACTATATTTATATCAGAATGGACTATATTTATATCAGAATAAGTAATAACATTACGATATGAAGCATATAATAATACCTGATGGCAGCAACCTTGTTCATCTTATCAAACCTGAATATTAGATGAAAAACATGAATCATTTAGCTTATAATTTAGCACAATAACTTAATTCGATGTTAACGAATTAGCTTATTAAGATCGATCACCTTAATTAAAAGGATAAAAAAAAACGTGAAATTGATCACTCTAATGATAACGTATTGGGATAGTAGATGTCGCTTATTGAGTTGAGGAACAAAATTAGGGTTTCGTGATGTGCGGGATGAAGAAGGATGATTTAGTTGAGAGAAAATAGAGAAACACACACTTACTCTGTGTGTGTTTTGAAAGAGGGGTTATTAAATTAGGGCTTTTATATGGACAAAAATACCCCTGTGGTGTAAATGATAAGTTTAATCTCAGCCTTTAGATCAAAATGATGGAAGGTAGGGATTGGTCCCTTTGTATGTAAGCAATGTTTTGTCCTCAAATGATCTTATATCATTATATATAGATTAACTACAAATCGCATATATTCAAATCAAAATATTAATAGCCGGAATAATTAAAACTATGTAGTAGATCCACAAATTGTAAATTGATTATTGAAAACGTTATAGTAGATCCAAGATCCACATGTAAACAGATAAATCTTTTATCATAATAAAATAGTCAAAACCATGCTTTGAATTTAATCATAACCCTTTCAAAACTACGAATATATTATAATCTATAAAGTCAATAGATTAGAATTTAAAACTAATAAACAAAACTTATACTTCATAACATAATCGTGTACCTTCTTCATTAATGGAAGCCGCGATCGATTTGTTGAAAACATCTTGATTAGATTCGAAAACCACCAGATCTAAACATGAGCGACGACTTAAGGTATCATTCGTGATTGTATTTGTTTCGGTGGTGTCGACTTTGGTACTTGGCGGCGGTGACGAGCCATCAACGGCGGATATTGGTGGCGGCGGCGGTTTATATCATGGTGGAGAGATGAAGAGTGGCTAGGTTTTTTTAGGAGAGAAGGAAATAATTTCACAGGTTGAGAGAAAACGGTTTCAACTTTCAAGCATTGTTTTAGGGTGGGTACAAAATACCTAAATTGCCCTTTTTGCTTTATTTATTTTTTTTCTATTAATTACATAAAGACCCTCATCTTTTGTTTAATTGCAGTTTTGTCACTTTTAATATTAACCTTTGATCAAACTAATCTAATGGCCCAGATTGATTTATATGGTTCTGTAAAGTTCTGTACAAAAAATTGGTTCTGCATTGAACGCAACACTATATATATATATATATATTGGTTTTGCATTGAACGCTACACTATATATATATATATATATATATATATATATATATATATATATATATACTAGCTTATAGACTCGTGGAAATCCACGAGATTTTAGAGGATTTTTGATTAAAAAAAGGTAAGTACGTGAATAAAGTAAGAAAGAACAACGAACGTAAACGCTATGAAATTTTCTTGTAACGGAACAATAAGTTATGACTTAAAGTATAAAATACAATGGTTGTAAATATCTGTGTAATAAATGTTCATTGCCTCTTGATCTCCAATATGTTTGTCTTGAGAAGCAAATGCATGTAGTGACCATTCTAACACTTCAACAAAAGGTCCATTTCGTGAACACCAAATAAGTATAAAAAAAAATGTAAGTAAAAGAAGTTTCGGATTTATAATAAGTGTAAATAAGAAAAATGCCACAAAACATATAATATGTATATTGTACATACCTATTGACCGTTTGATCATAGACCTTGAAGAACTTCTTTATATACAACATTTATAGTAGTTTTTGATAGGTTACCATCAGCATCTGAAACAACAACCTTCAAACTTTTTTAAAGAAATTATTCATTAAGGAGATACATGTGTGAATAAATTAACAAACAACAACGAACGTAAATATGTTCTATTGTTTTCTGAAAGGAATAATAAGTAGCATGTCAATGATATGATAAACAATTTGGTGAGCACTTTTATTAAGCAAAGAAAAATGATTCTTAGACCTAATAAAGATGCCTAATATTAGACCTACAAATTTGATTGGTACACTTGTCATTGTTTTTAAAAATAAATCATCATTATTTTGTTATTCCTGATATACCCCTCATTATTAATTACGAGTAATTAATTTTGAATTATTTTGTTGCTATATATTTCTCTATCTTTTTCAAAATCTCAACCACATCTCCTCCAACCTTAAAAACCGCCATTACCATCAAGGCAACCGAAATTCTTGCAACAATAGCATCTTTTTGTATTTTCTTTTTGCTTTCTGTTATACATTTCATAATTTTCAAGAACATAATTATAATTACACACGGCTCCTTTCTAACAATATATGATAATAAGTAAAAATCTTGCATAAGATGTTCAACAACGTAATAGGGTTTCAGTGAATTCAAACGGTGAGTAAAACCGATTTTTCGTGGGGTTTCCTTTTTTTCAGAATATGTATTAGATTATATTGACATGGTTGATTTGGGTGTAGTGGTACCTGTTTGTGGAGCGGAAAAGAAACAAACAAAAGAAAGACAATGGAAGTAAAAAGATAAGAGGATGGACAATTAGAACAAGTCAACGAAAGCAGAAGTTAAGATTTATAAAAGGGCAAATTTGGATTAATACTAAAATTGGCTACACTTATAAAACAATGACAAGTGTCCCACTAATATGATTAGGCATGTTAGTAGGTCTAATTAGTAAGCCTAAATATCAAAACTCTTATTGTTCTAACAAAAACATATTTAAGTCACGTTTACTTAGAAGTTAGAACGTTACTTTTATCACCCAAGTAATTTATTCTTTTCTTTTGTTGGTTGTTTAATTCGTATATCAATATACTATGTTTAACTATTACAATCTAATACCAAAAGTTCCTCGTATAACAATATTTGCATTTTTAAAACTAAAAGTTATTTCAATCCTTGTAAACGTAAGACTAGACGTGATGGAGGCACCTCTTACACGTGGTCCTCGTTGACGGCTTCCAACGCCGCACATGGCGGGGTTAATTTTGTGTTAGTTCGGAGGTGCAGACCATCTAACGAAGGTCAACTTCCTTTTTCTATTTGTACGTGTGTATGGAGTATTCGAGTATATTGTGGTGTATGTTTGTATTAAGTGAGGTATTTTTATGTGTTGGTTAGGTGGCCAACACTACGATTGTCTGGTGATGTGCTGGAAAACTGACATGACGTTAAGGTAAAGATAGTGAAAAGGTGACCATTACACCCATCTAAAGTTATGAGTTTTTGCTACGAAATTGATTACACTTAAAAGTTACAACAAAAGCATAAGAGTTGAACTATATTTTCTATCATATAATGAGTGTTGGCACTATTTTATTTTCCGGTCAATATATAATGTTAGATTGTAGATTAGATGGCCCAATTTAAGTTGTGGGCTTTGGGTTCATCAAGGTTATTGTTATGTTTAATGTGATAGAAAGTTGGATGATACAATAGGAAAATTAAAAGTTTAGTGCATAGAAAAAGAAAAGGTGGCAAGCTTGATGCATTTTCAGACCATTAGCCCATAAAAAAAACTTGATTACTTTTCAAAAACATTTTTATGTTCAAAAAGATTAAAAAAAGCTATAGAACTTATAGACATTTTCGAGAAATGTCATGATAAACTTGAATAATCCAGTCTTTTATCCAAGGTTATCAATTTACCTCGAAAACTCTCTGTTAGCCCACAGACACACGGTTGATAGACTATGTAGTATATAATTATTGCAATTGAGAGAAAAAAATGAAATTGATATTATTGAAGTTGAAAAACTTATGGTCAACTGACCATTTACAGAGTATTTATACTACATTGTAACAGACTAAGCTAACTACATTGCTGCTGCTAGACTTACTACATTGCTGCTGCTAGACTTACTACATTGCTGCTGCTAAGCTAACTACATTGCTGCTGCTACATTATAACATGTTGCATTTCTTCAGACACTTGGAGTGATGGATGTAGTTTGTGGATACTGTATTAACCTTGTGTCCATTACCCCCTGCAAGTTGGCAGTGTGTATGGATCACACATGCCAAACTTGGAAATACAAGTGTGAAAGGGAGATCTGCTAATTCCTTTGGTTAAAACATCAGCAGTTTGAGCTTTTGTAGAGATGAATGTAGGAAGAATGATTCCTGCTTTAATCTTATCTCTGACAAAGTGACAGTCAATTTCTATATGCTTTGTCCTAGCATGCTGCACAGGGTTGGAGGCTAGATCAATAGTAGATTGATTATCACACATGATGGGAATTGGCTTGATAATAGGAACATGAAACTCCATAAGTAGACTTTGTAGCCATGTTAACTCACAAGTACAGTCAGCCAATGCTCTGTATTCTGCCTCAGTTGAGCTTCTTGAGACAACAATCTGCTTCTTGGACTGCCAGGAAATCAAACATAGTCCTAGAAATATGCAGAATCCTGTGACAGATCTTCTAGTAATTGGACAACTTGCCCAGTCACTGTCACAATATGCTTGTAATTTTAGAGGTGAATGAGATGGGAAATGTAGACCTTGTCCTGGACACATCTTGATATACCTTAAGACCTTGATGAGAGCATCAAAATGTGGAGTTCTAGGAGCATGACTAAACTGACTGAGGTTATGAGCAGCATATGAGAGGTCTGGTCTAGTAATAGTCAGGTAGAGAAGTTTGCCAACTAGAACTCTGTAGAGTGAAGCATCTGGTAATGGGTCACCATCCTTGTCATTTAATTTGATGAGAGGATCAACTGGGATGTGAGATGGTTTGAGGTCAAGTATACCAGCTGTGTGTAAAAGCTCAAGGGCATATTTTCTCTGGGTCATGGTAATGCCTTTGTCATTCCTGAGAAACTCAATACCAAGGTAGTAATTGAGTTCTCCCAAATCCTTGATGCTGAACTTGTTATCCAGTTGTTGTTTGAAGTATGAAATGAGTTGGTTGTTGTTGCCAGTTAAGAGAATATCATCAACATAAATGACTAGAGCTAGAAAATCTGCACCTTTGTTGTAGATTAGAAGTGAAGTATCTGCATAACTTTGTTTGAAGCCCAAGGTGATCAAGAAAGAAGTGAGCTTGGTATGCCATTGTCTGTTAGCTTGTTTCAAACCATAGAGGGACTTCTTGAGTTTGCACACAGGATTAGGAATAGAGGATGGTGCCTTGTAACCTTGTGGTAGACACATGTAAACTTCCTCATGTAAATCTCCATGTAAGAAAGCATTGTTGATGTCCAGTTGAGCTATTTGCCAGTTGTGATGCACTGCTATGGCTAGGAAAATTCGAACTGTGACCATCTTTGCAACTGGAGCAAATGTTTCAGTGTAATCAATTCCTTCCTTTTGAGTAAATCCCTTTGCCACAAGTCTAGCCTTGAATTTGTCAACTGTCCCATCAGCTTTGCATTTGATTCTGAACACCCATTTGCAGCCAATTGGAGATTTGCTTGATGGCAGAGTGACCACTTCCCATGTTCCATTAGCATCCAGTGCCTGCAGTTCTATAGACATAGCATCTATCCACCTAGTATCTTTTACAGCTTGGGTATATGACTTTGGTTCCACAATATTATTAATGGTGTTAATGAGATGTCTTTTGGTTGGTGAGCAAATGTTATTATAATTTATGTATTTGGAGTGATGAAATTTGATGGTTGATTGAACAGTGTGTTTTGTTTTGGGTAGTTTGTAATGATAATCTTTGTATTTCAGTGGTATGTTGGATTGTCTTGTGGATGTTCTTGGTGGTGGTGGTATGGGTTGAGTGTGTTCAATGTGATTAGTTTGAATTGGTGGGGTGTTCTCAGTTAGTATTGATGGCTCAGTGTGGTTGTTTGAGGGTAATGTTGGTTCTGGTGTGGATGAGATTGTTGGTGTAGGTAAGGTTGTTGGTTCTGGTGTTGATTCTGGTGTAGATTCTGGTGTAGGTTTTGGTAGCTCAGTTAATGCTGGTGGTGTGGTTAAATCTGTTGGTGTAGGTAAGTCTGGTGGTGTAGTTAAGTCTGGTGTTGGGGAAGGATAGAAGTCAGATGGTGTGGCTGTGACACTTGGAGTTGAGGTTGGTGAGGTTTTGGATGGTTGTTGGTGGAAAGGAAAAATGGATTCATTGAAGTGGACATGCCTGCTTACAAAGGTTTTGTGTGTGTGTAGGTTGTACAGAAGATAGCCTTTTTGTGTTGTGGGGTAACCAAGTAGTACTGATGGTGTGGATCTTGCAGCAAATTTGTCAGGTGTGTGATCATGTGCATAGGCTTGGCATCCAATTATCCTGAGATGTGAGAGTGATGGTGTTGTGTTGTGAATGAGTTCATATGGTGTTCTGTTTTGAAGAGGTTTTGATGGTAGTCTGTTTATGATGTAAGTGGCTGCCAAAATGCAATACCCCCATAAATGAATTGGAAAGTTTGCCTGAAATCTTATAGCCCTAGCTACTTCAAGTAGGTGCTTGTGTTTTCTTTCAACCCTTGCATTTTGTTGTGGGGTGTATGGGCATGTTGTTTGATAAATGATGCCCTCTTGGTGGAAAAACTGGGTTAGGGATTGATTTACAAATTCTGACCCATTGTCACTTCTTATAGTTTTGATTTTGGTACTGAAGTGAGTTTTGACAAATGAATGGAACATTTTTATGTGAGAGATGGTATGGTGTTTTGTGGGCATTAGATATGTCCATGTAGCTCTTGAATGATCATCAACAATGGTTAAGAAATATTTACACTTGTTCACAGTGACATGTTTATAGGGACCCCATACATCCACATTAATCAAATCAAATAAGTTTGTAGCATGAGAATCACTATTTTCAAATGAAGAAGCATGTTGTTTAGCTAAAGGGCAAATTGTACAAGAATTTGATGGTATTTTACAAGGTACAGTAATGGATTTTATTTGTTGTAAGGTGGAGTAAGCAGAATGTCCAAGCCTTGCATGCCAGAGATGGTGATTGTTGTTGTTGACTGAGAGTGTGAGGGATTGAGGTGATGGTTGCTCTTGTTTGATGATGTATAGACCATTACAAAGGTTGCCATGTGCAATCCTCTTGTGTTGGTCCTGAAAGTAACAGTTGAATGGTGTAAATAGGACAGATAAGGGTAAGTGTGAGCCAAGTTTACTAACTGAGAGCAGGTTGTATGAGAAAGATGGTATGTATAAGACATCATGTAGGGTGATGTGGTCATTGATATAAACTGAGCAAATTTGTCTTACTTGTGTGTGTTGGCCATTTGGGAGAGTGACATAGATAGGGTGTTTGCATAGTCTAATATTGTGCATGGAAGTTAAAGTTATGCAAATGTGATCTGTGGCACCACTGTCAACAACCCAAAGATGTATCTGATTAAGCATGATAGAACCAACTAGTCTATAGGTACTGCAAGTAATATGAGTGATTTTGAGTTTAGGTATACCTGTTGTGCCAAACTCAGTTGCTTCTTTGTTTTGCTGCATAAGCATCATCATTTGGTTGAGTTGGTTCTGCAGCTTGTCCATCCTAGCATTCATTGCTGCATCATTTTGACCCACTCCATTTGACCCATCTGAGTTGACCTCTTGTCCAACTGTCATGTTCACAAATCTATTCCCTGAGTTTGTCCTTCCTTGTTGGGTTGGTGGTTTGTACTTCCCATGTAGTGGATGACCTACTGGATATCCAACCAGTTGATAACATTCTTCCTTGAGATGTCCTTCCTTGTTGCAATTTCCACAAATTACCCCTTTTCTGAAATTGCTCCTTCTTGGTGGATCCTTTTGACTGTTGATCCTTGCAGATGACTCACCAGTACTGAAGTTCTTTCCAAATCTTGTGTTGTTGTTGTAGAAGTTTCTTGAGTTATTGGTGTATGATGAAAGTGCAACTGAGGGTGTGGTTTTGAGTCCATTTCCTTCCCTTTGCTTTTCTTCTTGTCTTATCATACTATAGGCCTTAGCAACAGTAGGCATAGGATTCATAAGAAGGATTTGACCTCTGATATTTGCATAGCATTCATCCAAACCCATAAGAAACTGTATCAATCTTTTCCTTTGGTCCCTTTCACTGTTTGATCTTCCATTTTCACAAGTACATTCACAAACACAAAGATATGGAGCTTCAAGTGAGTCAAATTCATCCCAAAATCCTTTCAGTTTGTGGTAGTAGATTTCAATAGCCACATTGTCTTGTTTCAATTGAACAATATCATTGGTGATCTGATAGATTCTGTGACCATCCAATTGAGAGTAGTGTTCTTGTAATTCCTCCCAAAGATCATGAGCAGAGTTGACAAAACTGAGTGAATTGCCTATCTTCTCATCATGAGTATTCAAGATCCATGATATGATCATATCATTTGTTCTTTCCCAGAGTGCTCTCAGATGTGAAGTGACACTAGGTTCTTCAAACTCACTAGTAACAAGCTTTAGTTTGTTCATCGCATTTAGAGAAATAACCATGGATCTTTTCCAAGAAGCATAGTTATCTGATCCGGTGAGTTTCTTGGAGATGAGGATTAAGCCTGGGTGATCATTTTGATGTAGGAATAGAGGGTGATTGAAGTTGATTTCATCATTTTGAGAGGTTTGTGAGTTTCCCGCCATTTTGAGTTTTGAAAGATCGGTGATGATTTTTGATTGATTTGATAAGATTTGTGTTGTTTGATGGTGATTTGATGTGTTAATGGTGATTAGAAGGTGATTGTGATCGGAATGATGGTTGTTTGGTGTTCAGAATGATGGTTTTGTGGTTGTTACGGTGGTTTTAGTGGTGGTCAAAGTTTGTTAGGGCGGTCAAAGTTTGTTACAGAGTTTGTTAGACGGTGAAGATGACGGGGTAAGTGGTGGAGCAGGGTGGTTTCTGCTCTGATACCATATTGCAATTGAGAGAAAAAATGAAATTGATATTATTGAAGTTGAAAATCTTATGGTCAAATGACCATTTACAGAGTATTTATACTACATTGTAACAGACTAAGCTAACTACATTGCTGCTGCTAGACTTACTACATTGCTGCTGCTAAGCTAATTACATTGCTACTGCTAGACTAACTACATTGCTGCTGCTAAGCTAACTACATTGCTGCTGCTAGACTAACTACATTGCTGCTGCTACATTATAACATGCTGCATTTCTTCAGACACTTGGAGTAATGGATGTAGTTTGTGGATACTGTATTGACCTTGTGTCCATTAATAATCAAAGAATATTTCAAGTGTCTGACCAATGTGGGATGTATGACGTAGAGGTGTTTTATTTGTCGGTGTGAAATAGATAACTAAATCATTCAACTCTAAAAAGTATTCTCTATCATTTTGCATATTTTTTAAGTGGTTACCAGTGCAATAAAAGGTGAAGATGATTAATCATTAAATGTTCGACACGTATGAAGAATGTGTTTTAGATGACCTTAATTATCTGCTATAAAAGAAAATATTTGTATTAGAATAAATGTTATATCTTATAACTTATGTTATACAAATTCAAGTGAGCATTTATCATTCACCAAACTTAGTCCTTGAAACATTAATAGTTACTGATAAGTTCATATTTAAACAGTTACTTTTTTTCCGTGTTTAAGTTAGATAGGAGATCATCAAATTATCATTCACCTGGAATTGTTGTTACATAAGGTACGTATTGAGGGTTGAGGATGGTTGATCGTTTTGTTTCTCACGTTCGGTAAGAACCCAAAGGTGTGATCGAAATCACGATTTGGGGTAACACTCATGAGTCTACTAAAAGTGCGTGTGTGTATTCTCTTGTGACAGTATGAAGCTATTTTGCGAGAATAGCTAAGTATTTATAGTCATATCCATGCATGATCCGAGAGTCCAGGATGGTCCACGTGGTGGACATCCAGCGGAGGGGACAAAGATGACACGTGTTGGGTCCTCCTTAGTCAAGCCAGGTGCATGGAATGCCTCCATACACGATTTCGTGTATTTCCACGATATCCGAAACATTACTAGTAATTAGCTAGCAACATATATTTTCTTGTGCCTATGTGGGATTGTAGGGTTGAAATGGTTTCTAAGTGCCTCAGATTTACTCTTTGACTCGTGCATTGTTACGTAACTGCTCATTACAAACTTTGTAGGTCTTTCAAAGCTACCTGAATAAGTTTCTTGTTCCATGTTATCCGCAACATTACAAACTTTGTAGGTCTTTCAAAGCTACCTGAATAAGTTTCTTGTTCCATGTTAAGTATTGAGTACCTTTTCAACTAAAATTAAGCTCTCATTTTCAATGTCTCAATATCTCAGTCAGACTTTCTCACACCCTGATCTATTCACCTACTCTCTTTTACCATCCTCTCAAGTTTATCAATATATTTTACTTGTGCAACCTACTTTACCAACACCTTTTCTTTTAATCTTAGTTTTACATTGCCAGTTTTATTTGTGTGCTTTTTGTAGGTTTGGATGCTTTACTTTCGGATGCATCGTTGAAGAAAGAAGATGGTAAATCTTACCAACTGTTAAAGATTATTGAAGACTTTTGAAAGCCTTGGGTGAATTCATTCATCATTTCAACCGGATAACCGAATCAACGAACACTCCGAAAGTAACATGAAAATTTTAATACGGATTCGACTAGTTTAAGAGTAGGTTTATATATGGGCTCACTACTGGGCTGATTGATTTATATATGGATTCAACTAGTTTTTGGTTTTATAATTTGTTGTTGGGGTCTTTTATTTGATTTAAACATCAGGTTTTGTTTTGTACATTTAAGAAACAAAAAAACTTTTTTAAGTACTCGTTTTTTCATTTTTTTCGCCACAAATTAGTCATCTTTGCGTGTTAACCATGAATACAGATTTATTTATGCGCTAATGTAAAAAGTTGGAAATGATGGGGTTCCTGTGATAGGAGGAAAGGAACTAAACTTACACCTCTTGTATACAGAGGTCACCAAAAGAGGCGGCTTTGACAAGGTTTGGTTTTTACTCTTATTCTTAAGTTACTCGTTATACATATTTCAAGTTTTGCGTAGCTTTAATATAACTATTTGTTGTTCGCCCATGCTAGGTGGCGTCAAAGAATCACATGGGATTCTGTATGAATCACATATGATTCATGTCTAAATAAATGCGAAATAAAAAGCAACCTAAACACCCTCTAGATTTCTTTTGTACCGTAAATACACATTGATCAAACTATTAACTAAGCAATTTTCCAAATCCATACAAAAGCACATGACAACAATTCGACAACAATTCATTGATAAATAAATATAAATCACAAAATCCATATCCATTAATAAATAGAATTTTCCAAACACCAAAAAGTTTATATTATTGGCCTTCTTGTAGGGATGATGTAACCTCTTTTACCAAGATTGACTCAAAAGTCAAAACACATAAATAAAGAATCAAACTTTTTTGAAGTACTAAAAGAAAATGACTTGACACCTTATCGGATAATTTAACAAGGCATTCATCCAACAGTTCATGGAACCTTTTGTTCCATTTGATGACATTAGCTCCCAGGTCAGTATCATCTAGTGCCAAGTGTAAACTTTTTCTAAGATGTGTAACGACATCACCAATAGCTCCAATTATTGCAACTGAAGCTTCTTTCTTTGTTTCTAGTGTAAGTGACGTGGTGACCTCACCTCACAGATACGTTCCACTTTTAGTGATCGACACTCTACTTACCATTATATTCATACTGACCGGGTACACTGCTCGTTAAAGTGTGTGTTATTGATAAGTCGGCTAAATATAAATTTAAAACTTGAATACTGCTAAAACCACAACGACATACCGTGGGTATAAAAATTAGAGCAATACACACGCACATCAAGTTTTTGGCGCCGTTGCCGGGGAGTGAATTGTTATTATCTGTTAATTTGCTTAGTATTTTAATTCGGTTTTTAATTTTAATTCTAACCGCTAATTCTGTTGTATATTAGTTAAATTGCATTCATTGTATTATTTTGCATATTTTCTGTTTTTGTGTGTTTTTGTTTTTGTTTATTTTGGTTTGTTTTTATTTTTATTTTCCGTATTTTCTGTATTCTGCTATCGTTGTACAGAGCTAATATAAACGATACGGCGCATCTATTTTCATAGATACGGCGTATTGCGTTTACTTTTTATAAAATACAACGCGTTTAATAAATTCGATACGACGCATCTTTCCCCAAGATACTGCGTATCTGTTTTTAATAAAAAAAAATTCTAAACGATAACGCCATACGACGCATCTGCTTTAGAAGATACGGCGTATCTATTATTTTAATTAAAAACAGTTTTCGAATTATTAAACAGATACGACGCATCGATTTTTATCGATACGGCGCATCTTCTGAATCAAAAATCTTGTATTTTGAAACGTAACGAAAATACGGCGCATTAACTTTTGTTAATACGACGCATTTAATTTTGAATAAATATCGATTTTTGATAATTTAACTGATACGGCGCATTCTAATTTCTAAGCGGCGTATCTATTTTCTGAATAAAGTCTGATTAAATTTTAACGATTATAAGATACGGCGTATCCAACTTTCTGGATACGGCGCATCATCTGCAGATATCAGTTATTCTTATATCCGTTTCCAAATTCATTAATTTCTCTTCTAGCGAACAAATCCTACTGACGATTTTACCTATGATGACAGGTTTTGCTATGGAAGACATGTCAGTGAACGGATATCTTGCTAAGGAACTCTTGCTTTCGGATTCATTCGAAGTGAAAGTTTTTGATGATGTCAACTTCAATGTGCTCATGATTGATACCGATTTATTTTCTTGGGAAACCCCTCTTGAAGCTACTTATAAGGAATTCAAACGCTTAGGCAATATTGAAGATGGGATATTCTCTTATGATTTACTAATGAGCTACACTGAAGATGAATTGCTACTCTTATGGCCCATCATTGAATCTAAAGGATTGACTTGGACTACTATTGAAGAGAATGATGGGAAATTCCAAATTGAATACATGAAATCAAACAATAAAAGCTGTGGTGGAGGCAATACCCAACCTATACAAATCTCTTACATGCCTTATTCCGAACAGTACTGGGGATTAAATGAGAACTATCTGGACGATGAAAGAATTTATGCTGTGTCGGAGTTACTATTTCATGGCAGGTTGGTAAGATTGATGGACATCTCCCTCGAAGAATGGCTTGAACTTAAATACGGTAATCCTAAATTTGCTCCTGTGAATGAAATCAAACGGATTGTGACCTCATGGTTGACACGGAGTTTTAGGGAACAATTTAACGAGTTCATGGAGATAAGGAGGAAAATGATTGGTAAAGCTTGCTTTGACGTTGACCACGATCCTAACAATGTTGATTTTTCAGATTGGTTGGCTAGTAAGTTCAATAACCATAAGAGCATGGATCGAGCTACTAAAGATGCGTTATGGGTATATTGGATGAGAGGGGAAGATGAAGAAGTAGAGAGCGACTATGGGTCGTCACTTAATGATTCAACAATCAATGAGGGCATTGAAGAATTATTCAGCATAGACATTGATCTGTTCAATTATGAGACACCTTTGTGCAAACAATTCAAAGAATTCAATTACCTTCTTCAAGTTGACGCTGATGTGCTAACTGGAGATCTACCAGGATTCAAGACTTATGATGATTTCAAAAACACCTGGTACTACGAATGGAATGACCAAATACCATGGGTTTGGGATAAACCATGGGAATTTGAGCACATTAATCACACTTGTACACCTTTCTGTTTCAAGGATGGGAGTAGTGTATGGCCGACCTGTGATTATAAGAATGATGGAACCTGTATTGGGGGAAGTATAATTGGAATGAAACGGGTTGGAAACGATGTATACTTTGAAGACGATGATTGGTATGAAAAAGTTGAAGACTGCCCACGTAAAGCAGAGGCTTTGCAAGAGAGAGGTAGAATCAACTACTTAAAAGGACTTAAGGGAACATCGAACACTACTTTCTGGGAATGGGTGCATGAACAATTTGATGATTACACAAAGCTTAGTCGACGCTTACAATGGGAATTGGAAAGAGAGTGGGAGGCAATTCAAGATGATAATGACAATGAGTCATTAATTGATGAACTTGATGACTATTTGATTAAGGATCCTTATTTTAAGTTTGTTGATAAAGACGAAGAAGAATTCATCAAAAGAAAGTGTCAACTACTTGGGATCCCTTATAATAAGCCACCCATGATTATTTCTGAAATATTTAAAGTCATTAAATACTCTTTAGGACCAGATGAGGAATATGTTGCGACGAAGACCAAGAGTTATACTAGATTAAGTCGAACGGAAGAAAATGTTGCGGAACTATACGGGAACATCTTTCGGATGGAAGAAGAAGGATGGACCGTGACAAGAACAAAATAAGAGCTGAACGTGAGTCTAACTTGAAGACTCTGGAATAAAGACAAGTGCTTACCGGGAGACAACCGGAGAATTTTTACTATTCTGTTCTATGTCGAGTCAGTCAGGCCCGCAGAAGATACGACGCATCTCCATCCTAAGATGCGACGCATCTACTGCACTGGTCATATCTTACTTTATTTTCTGCGTTTTTGTTTTTAACTTTAAAACTTTTTGTCAGTTTATTTTAATGCGGCGCATCCCTGGTTAAGGATGCGACGCATCTTCTATTCTGATTCGTATTTATTCCAGGCTCGATATGGCGTATCTTCTTCCATAAGATACGGCGCATCGACTGACCTGATGATTTTCAGTTTAATTTTTAGGGTTTTTTTTTTTTTTTTTTTTTTTTTTTTTTTGCTAACTACTAATGTATTACGCAAGTTTGAACCTTCTTAACTCAGGTGTGTTTAAGTCTTGATGGTATTATAGATTCCTGCATTTCCTGTGGATACATCAACTATAAAGCTTAAACGTTCTCATCCACAAGGAAGTAGATTTTTGCTCTTATACTAATGGAGGATCATACCGAGCAAATCTCAAGGGAGTTTTTCTGTTCTAATTCTTTTATTTTCCAGTTTTCAATCTTTTATACAAACAACGAGGACGTTGTTTAACTTAAGTGGGGGGATTGGAGAATTAGAACACTTACTTGTCCTAAACTTTTTCAAAAATTATGCTTAAGATGCGCTTAATATATCAAAATTAAAAATTTTTAGCATGTTTTTGTTTAAGATCTAAGTTGCATAGCTGCACACATGACGTTATTTTCAAAAATTGTGAACTTTTCAAAATTCACAAATCTATGAGTGTGCCGGTGACTTGTAAACTTTAGAACTTGGCTTGTATACTATTCGAGACCACCATAATAAGTATTATTTTTATAATTGGAATGACTTGTCTAACTTGGTAAATTTCTAGGATTACACCAAAATAGCCTTTATATGTTATGTGATATTAGCTAACTACACTGGTTAGTTAACTCCCGTATAAACCCTTTTGTTACTCTCACTTTTAGAGTAAGATACCCCTAGAAAAACACTCAGAGCCATTCCTTTCATTTCTTACACCTTTGTTATAATGTTTCGTTACACCCTTACACCTTAGCCTACCCTGTAGATTAAAATCCGTGGTTGGTTAATTGCTTTAGGCAAAGTGTGTTTCCTTACATTACCTGTGTTCGCGTGCGTAATTCATTATCTTCGGTTGAGTCAAGAAATTGCACAATGCAATTGGAGTGAAAGTAAATATTGTATATCTTTGAGTTTATTTTTCGTGTGTTTACTACTTTCACTATGATGAAGCGAAAAGTGTACCGCTTTTAAGGGGTCATTTAAGCCCTAAATCGTATTTATTTGATCAAATATTGCCCTAAATCGTTCCTTTTGTCATTTTAGGTACTTTTGAGGAGAAATCTGGAAAAGGAAGCATTTTGGACGTTTTTGGAGCATAAAAGTGAAAAAAACGACAAAGTCTCAAAATTGTGCTGGAAATTACCTTTGACGGCGTCAGAATTTGTTCTGGACGGCGTCATGGCTTGGCAAAAGTGGTGGATGTGAAAATTACTCATGATAAGCCAGAGAAATTTGCATGGAATTCTGACGGCGTCACGCTTTAATGTGATCAAGGTCGTCACGGCTTAATTTAAAGAGGGACGGCGTCACCCCTAAGTCTGACGGCGTCAAGCCTTGATAAGCCAGAACGGATTTTGGAGAGCTAAAGAGGGACGGCATCAAGAAGGCCATCCGGGAACCCTAAAAGCGGCGAGGTGACGGCGTCACACTCCATAACGTGACGCCGTCAGATCTGAAAGTCTATATATAGTTTTGCAATTTTTTGTCATTAGTGTGGAACTTATTGAGGAACTTTGTGTGTAAGAACCCTAAGACGAATTTAGCAGCTTTTTCAAGGCTTTTTGCCTTGAGATCTTCCATGTTACATTGAAGATAAGTTATCAATTAATCATTCAATATGTCTATGTGTTGTTTGATTCTATCTTGTTCTTGTCTTTTGTTTAACATGCTAGGCTAGATTTATCTTGTGTTTGCTTAGATCTAATGAAACCTAGCTATTGATTATTGGTTATTAGTGTGTTATTAGTTGTATTGGATGATTGTTCATCTATGTTAGGCTTAAGAAAACTGGCTAACTTCCTATTCGGTAACTTGCTTGAACGTCTTAAGAAACATGAACCAATGCGTACTAAGGTTTTTATGGTTGTATTTAATGCACAAGCGAATTCTAGTGATCCCATGTTAGGAGCTTCCTAGCCGGCTCGACATAGGAGTGAAGTAGGAGCTTGTAGAGTTGGGGAAGTACGTACGCCACCCCACGATTGGTATTAAGGAATACACCCGTCATCCACGCAATTAATACACACTAATCAACCGGTAAAAGATAGTTAGGGAGTAAGGAAATCTAAGTAAACACATTTCTCTCCACATAAGTTTTACCACCTTTTCATTTTCTGTTATTTTATTTTATTTGCATTCGTAGTAACTTGGGTTAGTTGACTAGCAACTAATTCCGCCCACTCTTTCAAACCCGAGATTTTACTTGCTTTCATAAAAAATTATAAAAACATAAAAAGAATCTTCTCTCACCCTTAGACCTATTAGAGTAGTTTTTCATACCTAACGAACACTATTCCCTGTGGAGAACGATCAATCCCCCGTACTTACCACTACACTATACTACATCGGTCAGGTACACTGCCTGGTGGGGTTGTAAGCCTATTGAGATCCTTCGAGAGGTAAAACCTGTTGTAAGGTTGCAAAACCACGCATCAAGTTTTTGGCGCCGCTGCCGGGGAATAGTTATTGTTTAGGTTGAATTTTTTATTTTATAGGTCTACTCACTAGATTCCTTTCTAGTGAGATTTTTATTTTATTTTTCTAGGTCTTCTTTAGTCTATCTTTTTCCGCTCCGTCCATTGCTCAATTCTTCCTTGGCCATCATGGTAAACGAAGATTTCTCCAATCTCAGAGTCACCAGGAGTCGTAGTTCACTAAGCGACCTTATTTCACCCTACGCAGAACCTGATAGGGAAATGCGAAGATTAAGGCGACTCTTTGCATTACCTGAACCATCTGGCTTTGCCATCAACTTTGCTGATGCCCTCTCCGAGGAAGAATCCAATCATCACTCTACACCTCCTAGCCCTCAACCCAATCACGATATGAAGGTTCCCGAAAACCCAATTCTTAAATGCCTCAAGGACTACTCTTCTCCCACCCCACGTGGTTTTTCCAATGCTATCGTTTTTCCAAATGAACGCACGAATGGGGTCTTGCGTGCAACCGATATTTGGCTGGTCCAAAGTGTATGCAAGTTTCACGGATTGAAAACTGAAGATCCAATCCAACACATCAAGGACTTCCTGAAAATAGTGGATACCCTCCATACGGACGGAGCCGCTAGAGATACCTCCCGGCTGCGATTCTTTCCCTTCACCCTTCATGAAAAAGCCGGAGACTGGTATAACCAACTTTCCTCCGAATCTATTTTCACATGGGAACAGCTTGCCTCAAAATTCTATGAGAAATTCTTTCCATTAGGAAGAACTTCAACGTTAAGAGACGAAATCTTCCGCTTCCATATTGGACCAGCTGAACCCATTCACGAATCCTGGATCAGATTCAAAGATCTGATTAGACAAGTCCCTCATCATGGCATTGAACTCTGGCTTCTTGTCCAAATCTTTTATGATAGTGTCCCTAAAAGCGACCAATTTTGCATTAATAATTCGGTAAAAGGAAAAATAGCCAACCTAAGCGCTGAGGAAGGATGGAATAGAATTGAGGAATACGCAAATGATCAAGACGATACCTGGGATGAACCCGATTCGATCATGAGCATTTCCAAGATCATGAAAGAGCCTCCTTTTGCTAGCCGGTTGAGTAGAATGAATGATCAAGTCTCTTATTTAGACAAGTCACAACCAACTAAACGGTTGTCAAACCCATACTTGATCTGTGACCAATGTGGTGGCCCGCATGAAGTGGAGGAATGCGGGGATGATACCACCACCGAACAAGCATGCTTGTCAAGCCACGACATCTTCGATGATCCTTCGCTCTTAACTTTCTACCAAAACAATGATTTCACCCCTTGGGGAAATCTTGTGAGAGAAGAGGGAGGAGGAGAATATCCTGACTATAAGGTTAGGAGCACTTTTGAGGATGATCTTGGGCATTTCACGCTTGAAAAGAATTTGCAACTAAATGGTCTCGACAACCTTATCAATAGCCAACAAAATGACATAAGGGCCATATTCGCTGAACTCAACGCCACTCTCGACGGCCTTGGTGAACCTCAAAGAGATCCCTTACTCGCCATCACCACTCGTGCTGGAACAACTACTAAGGATCCACCTTACCCAGCTCAACAATCTAACATCATGGAACCCAACACCCCTCATGAGGAGGAAGATAATGTGAATGATGAGAATCCCGAACAAACCTCTCCGGTAACTCCCTCTCAACCTACTCCAACCAAACAGCCCATTAAAGTCCCATACCCGTCCCGTCTCAAGAATCAAAAGGTCGAAAATGATAATAAAAGATTCCTGTCATATTTGAAAAATTCGGTCGTCACCATACCCCTTCTTGATGCATGCTACCATATGCCCAAATATAGTACATACTTCAAGAAGTTGCTAACCAACAGAAAAGGGCTCGAGGGTCTTGTAACCTTAGGAGAAGAATGTTCTGTGGTGACTCAACGAGGGCTGCCAAAGAAGGTGGACGATCCAGGTAGTTTCACCCTACCCTGCTCAATAGGATCTCTTTCAGTCAAGAATGCTTTAGCCGACTTAGGAGCAAGTATCAATCTTATGCCACATTCCATGTTCCTTAAATTAGGGTATTCTGGGTTGAAACCAACCCGATATGAACATCCAACTAGCCGATAGATCAGTCAAATACCCCTTAGGAATATGTGAGAATGTGCTGGTTAAGGTAGGGAAGTTCAAATTTCCAGTTGACTTCGTCATCTTAGAGATGGAAGAAGATGACTTAGTGCCCATTATTCTAGGGAGGCCATTCCTTGCAACTGCTCGTGCTGTTATTGATGTTCATGAAGGCAAACTAACCTTACGAGTGGGGGCCGATAGCTTAACCTTCGACATCAAGGACACAATGAATCTTTCTCTCGAAACAGATAATCAGCTGTATTTCATCGAAGAAATCGATGAACTATCCGACGAGATTGACAATTGTATAGATGAACAGATGGAAGCTGGTTGGTTGCGAGATGAAGCTTTCTTACCCATCTTTGAGGAGGAAAAGACTATGGATGTAAACGCAGTCTCTTTTTATCCCAGACAAGAAATCGAACAGCTTGAGCTTCGTAAACCCGAGAACAAACTTAAACCCTCCATCATCGAGCCACCTGCGGTAGAACTCAAGGAACTCCCAACCAACCTTGAATATGCTTTCCTCCAAGGGGAAGATCAACTTTCGGTAATCATAAGCTCTTCCTTGAAAAGTGAACAAAAAGATAAACTCTTAGGAGTTTTAAAAAAATATAAAGGAGTTATAGCATGGAGTGTAGCCGACATCAAGGGGATTGACTCTACTTTCTGCACGCATAAAATCCTCATGGAGGAGGATTATAAACCCACCGTGCAGCCTCAAAGGCGAGTAAACCCCAACATTAAGGAAGTCGTGAAAAAGGAAGTCATTAAGCTCCTAGATGAAGGGCTAATTTACCCAATTTCCGACAGTCCATGGGTAAGTCCTGTACAGGTTGTACCAAAAAAGGGAGGAATGACAGTTGTAAAGAACGATAAGGATGAGTTAGTGCCTCAACGAACAGTAACTGGATGGCGTGTGTGCATCGATTATAGGAAGTTGAATGATGCAACCCGAAAAGATCATTTCCCTCTCCCATTTATCGACCAAATGTTGGAAAGGTTAGCAGGGCATGAGTACTACTGCTTCCTAGATGGGTTCTCAGGATATTTCCAGATCCCTATCGCTCCTGAGGACCAAGAAAAGACTACGTTTACATGCCCTTATGGCACCTTCGCCTACAAGCGAATGCCCTTTGGACTATGTAACGCCCCCGCCACTTTCCAGCGCTGCATGACGGCAATCTTCCATGAGTTAATGGAAGACAGCATGGAGGTCTTCATGGATGATTTTTCGGTCTTTGGAAACTCTTTTGATCGCTGTCTTGCTAACCTTGAGAAAATGCTCAAACGTTGTGAGGAGACTAACTTGGTACTAAACTGGGAAAAGTGCCACTTTATGGTAAAAGAAGGGATTGTGCTAGGGCACAAAATTTCAGGAAGTGGAATTGAAGTAGACCGGGCAAAAATTGAAGCTATATCCAAACTTCCCTATCCAACAACTGTCAAGGCAATCCGTAGCTTTTTGGGTCATGCTGGCTTCTATAGGAGATTCATTAAAGATTTCTCAAAGGTAGCTAAACCAATGACTCAGTTGCTCATGAAGGATGCCCCGTTCGACTTCTCTCAAGAGTGCAAGGACGCATTCGATCGATTGAAGCAGGAACTTACCCAAGCTCCAATTATGGTTACCCCTAACTGGGAGTTACCCTTTGAAATCATGTGCGATGCTAGTGATTATGCTGTTGGAGCAGTATTAGGCCAAAGGCTTAACAAACACTTTCAGCCAATATACTACGCTAGCAAAACCATGAATCCTGCTCAAGAGAACTACACTACCACTGAAAAGGAATTACTAGCCGTGGTATTTGCTTTTGATAAGTTTCGCCAGTATCTTGTCCTTTCTAAAACGGTTGTTTTTACGGATCATTTAGCTATTCGATATCTTTTCGCTAAACAGGATGCTAAACCACGGTTACTTCGTTGGATCCTACTATTGCAAGAGTTCGATGTTGAGATTCGTGATAAGAAAGGAGCAGAGAATCTTGCGGCTGATCATCTCTCTCGTCTCGAAAACCCCAGCCTCGCTGAATCTGACAAGAGTGAGATTCGGTAATCATTTCCTGAAGAGCAACTCATGTCAATAAATGATACTGAACCTTGGTATGCGGATTATGCTAACTACCTGGCAAGTAGAGTCATTCCTGAGCATATGAGCAGGCATAAAAAAAAGAGGTTCTTTAATCAATTAAAGTACTACTTTTGGGATGAACCCTTCTTATTCCGAAGATGTCCGGATCAGGTAATCAGGCGTTGTGTTTCGGAAAAAGAGGCTGTCAGAATTATGAAAGAGTGTCATGCAGGTCCATCGGGAGGACATCACGGAATGAGCACTACTGCACGAAAGGTCTTCGACGCAGGATTCTATTGGCCTACAATATTTCGTGATGTGAAGGGAATGATACAGACTTGTGACGCATGTCAAAGAGCTGGGAATATCTCTAGGAGGGATGAAGCCCCACAGAACTATATACAAGTTTGCGAGGTTTTCGATGTTTGGGGAATTGATTTCATGGGACCCTTCCCATCTTCAGGAGGGAATGAATACATCTTAGTGGCAATTGACTATGTTTCGAAATGGGTGGAAGCGCAAGCCCTTAGGACTAACGATGCTAGGGTAGTCATTCATTTCTTAAAAAAATTGTTCGCTAGGTTCGGAATTCCGAAGGCTCTTATTAGCGACAGGGGAACCCATTTTTGCAATTCGCAAATGGAGAAAGTTATGAAAAGATATGGAGTCTCTCACCGATTCTCCACCGCTTACCATCCTCAAACCAATGGTCAAGTCGAAAACACTAATAGAGCCATAAAGAGAATACTAGAGAAAACGGTCAATCAAAACAGAAAAGATTGGTCTTTTAAGCTCGATGAAGCTTTGTGGGCATTTCGAACCGCTTATAAGACACCAATCGGGACAACCCCGTTCCGTATGGTATATGGCAAGGCATGCCACCTTCCAGTAGAACTGGAACACAAGGCGTATTGGGCACTTAAGGCTTGTAATTTGGACTATACGGTTGCGGGAACAAATAGATTCTTACAGCTCCAAGAGCTCGATGAATTGAGATTAGAGGCTTATGAATCTTCCATTACATACAAAGAAAGGGCAAAAAGATGGCATGACCAACGGATTAAGAGACCAAAGGAGTTTTCAAAAGGAGACAAGGTCTTATTATATAATTCTCGCTTAAGACTATTTCCTGGAAAACTTAAATCTAGATGGTATGGACCTTTTACCGTAAGGAGCTCCTCTAAAACCGGAGCCGTTGTGTTGATTGACGACGAAGATAGAGAATTCACTGTGAATATACAACGAGTCAAGCATTATCAAGAGAATGGTAATGAAATGATCAATGAGGAAGACATAACTTTTGATGAAGAAGTCACGTAATGTACGTGACTTTGAGTCTAACTACAAGACTCGTTAATAAAGAAAAGCGCTTCTTGGGAGGCAACCCAAGTTTTATTTGCTTTGTGTGTTTATTTATTTGTTTGTTTGATTTTATTTGTTTCCGTATGTGTGTTTAAGTTTTATTATTATTGATTCATGTTAAAAACTAATTTGTGAAAATGCTTTATCTTGTTTTTAACTTCGTCTTAACTACATATAAAGGTATTTTGCAAAAGTTAAGTGTAAGGGAAATCTAAATCGGTTTATTAGAACACAAATGAACATGAATCGTAATAATATTAAATGAACATACATATTAGTATTTGTTTGAGTCAAATGCTTGTATCGAGTCATAATGATGTTTTGCAGGAATTCCTGGAAGTAAGGTGTAGTTTTTTCCAAAATTTTTCCAGAAACGTAACATGAGAATTCTGTCAGATCATATCTGACGGCGTCAGGCTTTACAACCTGACGGCGTCAGGTTTAATTTTCTGAAAATTTTTGAAAGTTTTGTTTTCATAAATTTTTTTTTATTAAATCTCTAACTTATAATCTCCAGGAATCTGCAAAATTATCATTCCACAAGCATTATATCCTTATATATAGAGTTTATCCCGCCGATGTTATGCAGGTTTTCGTGTTTGTTTTCTCAGGTTTAACAGGTTATTTTGGACAAGGAAATGTTTGTTGGATCAAGCTTATGGCGATGCATTAGTCATGGAGCTTTTACATTCTCTTGGAAGAAGATTTAACCATGTTACGTCGTTATCCACCGAGCGAATCAGGGGAGTATTTGATTTCATTCTTTTACTTTATGCTTTTACATCTTGTTATTTGAACATTGGGGACAATGTTCATCTTAAGTGTAAGGGGGGGGGGGTAAAAGTACGATTAGAGAATGCTATTACGCTTGATTTTTGTTTGTTTAATGGTAGATGTGTAATAAAACTGAGATAAATACTTGTTAGGGCAATTTTAGTGCCAAATTTAAAATTTTTTACAACATTTAGGAGTGAAACTTTGATCTTAATAAGCGTCTCACGGATAGGAGTTATATGACTAGCACAAAAACCGTACCACTAAAAAAAAATTTTCCACCCCCAAATATGTGAGGTTCGCCCCTAGAATTGGTAGGAAAAGCATTTATGCTATGATGTGTGTACCGGTAGCACTTAGATTCTAGAACTTGCGTTAGGACCATTCCAAGGCCACAAGTGAGACTACATTCGTGTAGTTAGATTTACTACATGATAAGAGGCATTAGGATAAACCCATTGTTTTACACCTGTGTTTTTGTTATAATTACATTGGCTACATTGGTCAAGTAATTCTCCCACACCCTTTGCGTTGTACTCATTTTTAGTACACGATACCCCTAGTACACCCCTCAGAGCCTATCTTTTCGTTTCTAACTTTAAGCATTTTACTTAAAGGAAGAATTTGTTTACACCCCACTAAAATGTACACCCAAATCGCCTTAGCCTACCTTGTATGCACTCATCTTTAGTGCATTATTGTTACAACATTTGTTTAAACCCAAGTTAATTATCTAGTTGATTACATGGTTGCTAAGTCGAGTCATATCCTTGTACATATTGTTTTGGGACGATTGGGACTCATGGGTGAAGTACTAGTGTAATGGAGTAATGGGGAAGAACATCATTTATTACCCCCATATGTGCTAAATATTTTAAAAAGTACTCCAAGTGTTTTGATTATCTTAATTCGAGTCATTAGAATAGTAATTTGTAAATTTATGTAAAAGTTCAAGTGTAAGGGGAATGCAATGTCCCTATGATGTATTATTTTGGATGGTAGGGTAAAAGTGTGTGCAAAAAAAAAAAAAAAAAAAAAAAAAAAAAAATCGAAAAAAAAGAAAGATACAAAAAAATGAGAAAAAGAAAAGTAGAAAAATCATACGGACTACCATCCCGTTTCATTTTATGTTTATTTTATGTTTTTGTTGTTTTGTTTTTAGCTTAAGATTGAGTCGAGTCTTGGCTTAGCAACATTGTATAGTACATGTAATTAATCAAGATCTTTAACTCGCCTCCAGTAAAATATCCCTTATCCAACAAAACCGTGTTTTCCTTTTCCCTACACCTAACGTTATAACCCATGTAAAAGCCCTCTTTGATAGTTTATCTTAGGTGCTTACGCCTAGTGGAGGAGGTTTTCGATCCTTTCCCAAGCCTATGGTAATCTATTTGCTATGACAGGTAGTGAGAGATATTATCCGTTTTCATTTATGAGATTTATTTTGATGACACTTGAGAGATGTGAGTATCTAAACACTACTTGTGAGGTGCTAGTCTATAATCTTCGTGCTTATTATGATTAAAATGGAACGACTATTTGTTGCAATTACTTTTATGTTAGCATTAAATGACCCCTAACTTGTATTTTGATTAGAATAAAAGCACATTTGCTTGAGGACAAGCAAATCTCAAGTGTAAGGGTATTTGATGAAGCGAAAAGTGTACCGCTTTTAAGGGGTCATTTAAGCCCTAAATCGTATTTATTTGATCAAATATTGCCCTAAATCGTTCCTTTTGTCATTTTAGGTACTTTTGAGGAGAAATCTGGAAAAGGAAGCATTTTGGACGTTTTTGGAGCATAAAAGTGAAGAAAACGACAAAGTCTCAAAATTGTGCTGGAAATTACCTTTGACGGCGTCAGAATTTGTTCTGGACGGCGTCATGGCTTGGCAAAAGTGGTGGATGTGAAAATTACTCATGATAAGCCAGAGAAATTTGCATGGAATTCTGACGGCGTCACGCTTTAATGTGATCAAGGTCGTCACGGCTTAATTTAAAGAGGGACGGCGTCACCCCTAAGTCTGACGGCGTCAAGCCTTGATAAGCCAGAACGGATTTTGGAGAGCTAAAGAGGGACGGCGTCAAGAAGGCCATCCGGGAACCCTAAAAGTGGCGAGGTGACGGCGTCACACTCCATAACGTGACGCCGTCAGATCTGAAAGTCTATATATAGTTTTGCAATTTTTTGTCATTAGTGTGGAACTTATTGAGGAACTTTGTGTGTAAGAACCCTAAGACGAATTTAGCAGCTTTTTCAAGGCTTTTTGCCTTGAGATCTTCCATGTTACATTGAAGATAAGTTATCAATTAATCATTCAATATGTCTATGTGTTGTTTGATTCTATCTTGTTCTTGTCTTTGGTTTAACATGCTAGGCTAGATTTATCTTGTGTTTGCTTAGATCTAATGAAACCTAGCTATTGATTATTGGTTATTAGTATGTTATTAGTTGTATTGGATGATTGTTCATCTATGTTAGGCTTAAGAAAACTGGCTAATTTCCTATTCGGTAACTTGCTTGAACGTCTTAAGAAACATGAACCAATGCGTACTAAGGTTTTTATGGTTGTATTTAATGCACAAGCGAATTCTAGTGATCCCATGTTAGGAGCTTCCTAGCCGGCTCGACATAGGAGTGAAGTAGGAGCTTGTAGAGTTGGGGAAGTACGTACGCCACCCCACGATTGGTATTAAGGAATACACCCGTCATCCACGCAATTAATACACACTAATCAACCAGTAAAAGATAGTTAGGGAGTAAGGAAATCTAAGTAAACACATTACTCTCCACATAAGTTTTACCACCCTTTCATTTTCTGTTATTTTATTTTATTTGCATTCGTAGTAACTTGGGTTAGTTGACTAGCAACTAATTCCGTCCACTCTTTCAAACCCGAGATTTTACTTGCTTTCATAAAAAATTATAAAAACATAAAAAGAATCTTCTCTCACCCTTAGACCTATTAGAGTAGTTTTTCATACCTAACGAACACTATTCCCTATGGAGAACGATCAATCCCCTGTACTTACCACTACACTATACTACATCGGTCAGGTACACTGCCTGGTGGGGTTGTAAGCCTCTTGAGATCCCTCGAGAGGTAAAACCTGTTGTAAGGTTGCAAAACCACGCATCAAGTTTTTGGCGCCGCTGCCGGGGAATAGTTATTGTTTAGGTTGAATTTTTTATTTTATAGGTCTACTCACTAGATTCCTTTCTAGTGAGATTTTTATTTTATTTTTCTAGGTCTTCTTTAGTCTATCTTTTTCCGCTCCGTCCATTGCTCAATTCTTCCTTGGCCATCATGGTAAACGAAGATTTCTCCAATCTCAGAGTCACCAGGAGTCGTAGTTCACTAAGCGACCTTATTTCACCCTACGCAGAACCTGATAGGGAAATGCGAAGATTAAGGCGACTCTTTGCAACACCTGAACCATCTGGCTTTGCCATCAACTTTGATGATGCCCTCTCCGAGGAAGAATCCAATCATCACTCTACACCTCCTAGCCCTCAACCCAATCACGATATGGAGGTTCCCGAAAACCCAATTCCTAAATGCCTCAAGGACTACTCTTCTCCCACCCCACGTGGTTTTTCTAATGTTATCGTTTTTCCAAATGAACGCACGAATGGGGTCTTGCGTGCAACCGATATTTGGCTGGTCCCAAGTGTATGCAAGTTTCACGGATTGAAAACTGAAGATCCAATCCAACACATCAAGGACTTCCTGAAAATAGTGGATACCCTCCATACGGACGGAGCCACTAGAGATACCTCCCGGCTGCGATTCTTTCCCTTCACCCTTCATGAAAAAGCCGGAGACTGGTATAACCAACTTCCCTCCGAATCTATTTTCACATGGGAACAGCTTGCCTCAAAATTCTATGAGAAATTCTTTCCATTAGGAAGAACTTCAACGTTAAGAGACGAAATCTTCCGCTTCCATATTGGACCAGCTGAACCCATTCACGAATCCTGGATCAGATTCAAAGATCTGATTAGACAAGTCCCTCATCATGGCATTGAACTCTGGCTTCTTGTCCAAATCTTTTATGATAGTGTCCCTAAAAGCGACCAATTTGGCATTAATAATTCGGTAAAAGGAAAAATAGCCAACCTAAGCGCTGAGGAAGGATGGAATAGAATTGAGGAATACGCAAATGATCAAGACGATACCTGGGATGAACCCGATTCGATCATGAGCATTTCCAAGATCATGAAAGAGCCTCCTTTTGCTAGCCGGTTGAGTAGAATGAATGATCAAGTCTCTTATTTAGACAAGTCACAACCAACTAAACGGTTGTCAAACCCATACTTGATCTGTGACCAATGTGGTGGCCCGCATGAAGTGGAGGAATGCGGGGATGATACCACCACCGAACAAGCATGCTTGTCAAGCCACGACATCTTCGATGATCCTTCGCTCTTAACTTTCTACCAAAACAATGATTTCACCCCTTGGGGAAATCTTGTGAGAGAAGAGGGAGGAGGAGAATATCCTGACTATAAGGTTAGGAGCACTTTTGAGGATGATCTTGGGCATTTCACGCTTGAAAAGAATTTGCAACTAAATGGTCTCGACAACCTTATCAATAGCCAACAAAATGACATAAGGGCCATATTCGCTGAACTCAACGCCACTCTCGACGGCCTTGGTGAACCTCAAAGAGATCCCTTACTCGCCATCACCACTCGTGCTGGAACAACTACTAAGGATCCACCTTACCCAGCTCAACAATCTAACATCATGAACCTAACACCCCTCATGAGGAGGAAGATAATGTGAATGATGAGAATCCCGAACAAACCTCTCCGGTAACTCCCTCTCAACCTACTCCAACCAAACAGCCCATTAAAGTCCCATACCCGTCCCGTCTCAAGAATCAAAAGGTCGAAAATGATAATAAAAGATTCCTGTCATATTTGAAAATTTTGGTCGTCACCATACCCCTTCTTGATGCATGCTACCATATGCCCAAATATAGTACATACTTCAAGAAGTTGCTAACCAACAGAAAAGGGCTCGAGGGTCTTGTAACCTTAGGAGAAGAATGTTCTGTGGTGACTCAACGAGGGCTGCCAAAGAAGGTGGACGATCCAGGTAGTTTCACCCTACCCTGCTCAATAGGATCTCTTTCAGTCAAGAATGCTTTAGCCGACTTAGGAGCAAGTATCAATCTTATGCCACATTCCATGTTCCTTAAATTAGGGTATTCTGGGTTGAAACCAACCCGTATGAACATCCAACTAGCCGATAGATCAGTCAAATACCCCTTAGGAATATGTGAGAATGTGCTGGTTAAGGTAGGGAAGTTCAAATTTCCAGTTGACTTCGTCATCTTAGAGATGGAAGAAGATGACTTAGTGCCCATTATTCTAGGGAGGCCATTCCTTGCAACTGCTCGTGCTGTTATTGATGTTCATGAAGGCAAACTAACCTTACGAGTGGGGGCCGATAGCTTAACCTTCGACATCAAGGACACAATGAATCTTTCTCTCGAAACAGATAATCAGCTGTATTTCATCGAAGAAATCGATGAACTATCCGACGAGATTGACAATTGTATAGATGAACAGATGGAAGCTGGTTGGTTGCGAGATGAAGCTTTCTTACCCATCTTTGAGGAGGAAAAGACTATGGATGTAAACGCAGTCTCTTTTTATCCCAGATAAGAAATCGAACAGCTTGAGCTTCGTAAACCCGAGAACAAACTTAAACCCTCCATCATCGAGCCACCTGCGGTAGAACTCAAGGAACTCCCAACCAACCTTGAATATGCTTTCCTCCAAGGGGAAGATCAACTTTCGGTAATCATAAGCTCTTCCTTGAAAAGTGAACAAAAAGATAAACTCTTAGGAGTTTTAAAAAAATATAAAGGAGTTATAGCATGGAGTGTAGCCGACATCAAGGGGATTGACTCTACTTTCTGCACGCATAAAATCCTCATGGAGGAGGATTATAAACCCACCGTGCAGCCTCAAAGGCGAGTAAACCCCAACATTAAGGAAGTCGTGAAAAAGGAAGTCATTAAGCTCCTAGATGAAGGGCTAATTTACCCAATTTCCGACAGTCCATGGGTAAGTCCTGTACAGGTTGTACCAAAAAAGGGAGGAATGACAGTTGTAAAGAACGATAAGGATGAGTTAGTGCCTCAACGAACAGTAACTGGATGGCGTGTGTGCATCGATTATAGGAAGTTGAATGATGCAACCCGAAAAGATCATTTCCCTCTCCCATTTATCGACCAAATGTTGGAAAGGTTAGCAGGGCATGAGTACTACTGCTTCCTAGATGGGTTCTCAGGATATTTCCAGATCCCTATCGCTCCTGAGGACCAAGAAAAGACTACGTTTACATGCCCTTATGGCACCTTCGCCTACAAGCGAATGCCCTTTGGACTATGTAACGCCCCCGCCACTTTCCAGCGCTGCATGACGGCAATCTTCCATGAGTTAATGGAAGACAGCATGGAGGTCTTCATGGATGATTTTTCGGTCTTTGGAAACTCTTTTGATCGCTGTCTTGCTAACCTTGAGAAAATGCTCAAACGTTGTGAGGAGACTAACTTGGTACTAAACTGGGAAAAGTGCCACTTTATGGTAAAAGAAGGGATTGTGCTAGGGCACAAAATTTCAGGAAGTGGAATTGAAGTAGACCGGGCAAAAATTGAAGCTATATCCAAACTTCCCTATCCAACAACTGTCAAGGCAATCCGTAGCTTTTTGGGTCATGCTGGCTTCTATAGGAGATTCATTAAAGATTTCTCAAAGATAGCTAAACCAATGACTCAGTTGCTCATGAAGGATGCCCCGTTCGACTTCTCTCAAGAGTGCAAGGACGCATTCGATCGATTGAAGCAGGAACTTACCCAAGCTCCAATTATGGTTACCCCTAACTGGGAGTTACCCTTTGAAATCATGTGCGATGCTAGTGATTATGCTGTTGGAGCAGTATTAGGCCAAAGGCTTAACAAACACTTTCAGCCAATATACTACGCTAGCAAAACCATGAATCCTGCTCAAGAGAACTACACTACCACTGAAAAGGAATTACTAGCCGTGGTATTTTCTTTTGATAAGTTTCGCCAGTATCTTGTCCTTTCTAAAACGGTTGTTTTTACGGATCATTCAGCTATTCGATATCTTTTCGCTAAACAGGATGCTAAACCACGGTTACTTCGTTGGATCCTACTATTGCAAGAGTTCGATGTTGAGATTCGTGATAAGAAAGGAGCAGAGAATCTTACGGCTGATCATCTCTCTCGTCTCGAAAACCCCAGCCTCGCTGAATCTGACAAGAGTGAGATTCGGGAATCATTTTCTGAAGAGCAACTCATGTCAATAAATGATTCTGAACCTTGGTATGCGGATTATGCTAACTACCTGGCAAGTAGAGTCATTCCTAAGCATATGAGCAGGCATGAAAAAAAGAGGTTCTTTTATCAATTAAAGTACTACTTTTGGGATGAACCCTTCTTATTCCGAAGATGTCCGGATCAGGTAATCAGGCGTTGTGTTTCGGACAAAGAGGCTGTCAGAATTATGAAAGAGTGTCATGCAGGTCCATCGGGAGGACATCACGGAATGAACACTACTGCACGAAAGGTCTTCGACGCAGGATTCTATTGGCCTACAATATTTCGTGATGTGAAGGGAATGATACAGACTTGTGACGCATGTCAAAGAGCTGGGAATATCTCTAGGAGGGATGAAGCCCCACAGAACTATATACAAGTTTGCGAGGTTTTCGATGTTTGGGGAATTGATTTCATGGGACCCTTCCCATCTTCAGGAGGGAATGAATACATCTTAGTGGCAATTGACTATGTTTCGAAATGGGTGGAAGCGCAAGCCCTTAGGACTAACGACGCTAGGGTAGTCATTCATTTCTTAAAAAAATTGTTCGCTAGGTTCGGAATTCCGAAGGCTCTTATTAGCGACAGGGGAACCCATTTTTGCAATTCGCAAATGGAGAAAGTTATGAAAAGATATGGAGTCTCTCACCGATTCTCCACCGCTTACCATCCTCAAACCAATGGTCAAGTCGAAAACACTAATAGAGCCATAAAGAGAATACTAGAGAAAACGGTCAATCAAAACAGAAAAGATTGGTCTTTTAAGCTCGATGAAGCTTTGTGGGCATTTCGAACCGCTTATAAGACACCAATCGGGACAACCCCGTTCCGTATGGTATATGGCAAGGCATGCCACCTTCCAGTAGAACTGGAACACAAGGCATATTGGGCACTTAAGGCTTGTAATTTGGATTATACGGTTGCGGGAACAAATAGATTCTTACAGCTCCAAGAGCTCGATGAATTGAGATTAGAGGCTTATGAATCTTCCATTACATACAAAGAAAGGGCAAAAAGATGGCATGACCAACGGATTAAGAGACCAAAGGAGTTTTCAGAAGGAGACAAGGTCTTATTATATAATTCTCGCTTAAGACTATTTCCTGGAAAACTTAAATCTAGATGGTATGGACCTTTTACCGTAAGGAGCTCCTCTAAAACCGGAGCCGTTGTGTTGATTGACGACGAAGATAGAGAATTCACTGTGAATATACAACGAGTCAAGCATTATCAAGAGAATGGTAATGAAATGATCAATGAGGAAGACATAACTTTTGATGAAGAAGTCACGTAATGTACGTGACTTTGAGTCTAGCTACAAGACTCGTTAATAAAGAAAAGCGCTTCTTGGGAGGCAACCCAAGTTTTATTTGCTTTGTGTGTTTATTTATTTGTTTGTTTGATTTTATTTGTTTCCGTATGTGTGTTTAAGTTTTATTATTATTGATTCATGTTAAAAACTAATTTGTGAAAATGCTTTATTTTGTTTTTAACTTCGTCTTAACTACATATAAAGGTATTTTGCAAAAGTTAAGTGTAAGGGAAATCTAAATCGGTTTATTAGAACACAAATGAACATGAATCGTAATAATATTAAATGAACATACATATTAGTATTTGTTTGAGTCAAATGCTTGTATCGAGTCATAATGATGTTTTGCAGGAATTCCTGGAAGTAAGGTGTAGTTTTTTCCAAAATTTTTCCAGAAACGTAACATGAGAATTCTGTCAGATCATATCTGACGGCGTCAGGCTTTACAACCTGACGGCGTCAGGTTTAATTTTCTGAAAATTTTTGAAAGTTTTGTTTTCATAAATTTTTTTTATTAAATCTCTAACTTATAATCTCCAGGAATCTGCAAAATTATCATTCCACAAGCATTATATCCTTATATATAGAGTTTATCCCGCCGATGTTATGCAGGTTTTCGTGTTTGTTTTCTTAGGTTTAACAGGTTATTTTGGACAAGGAAATGTTTGTTGGATCAAGCTTATGGCGATGCATTAGTCATGGAGCTTTTACATTCTCTTGGAAGAAGATTTAACCATGTTACGTCGTTATCCACCGAGCGAATCAGGGGAGTATTTGATTTCATTCTTTTACTTTATGCTTTTACATCTTGTTATTTGAACATTGGGGACAATGTTCATCTTAAGTGTAAGGGGGGGGGGGTAAAAGTACGATTAGAGAATGCTATTACGCTTGATTTTTGTTTGTTTAATGGTAGATGTGTAATAAAACTGAGATAAATACTTGTTAGGGCAATTTTAGTGCCAAATTTAAAATTTTTTACAACATTTAGGAGTGAAACTTTGATCTTAATGAGCGTCTCACGGATAGGAGTTATATGACTAGCACAAAAACCGTACCACTAAAAAAAATTTTCCACCCCCAAATATGTGAGGTTCGCCCCTAGAATTGGTAGGAAAAGCATTTATGCTATGATGTGTGTACCGGTAGCACTTAGATTCTAGAACTTGCGTTAGGACCATTCCAAGGCCACAAGTGAGACTACATTCGTGTAGTTAGATTTACTACATGATAAGAGGCATTAGGATAAACCCATTGTTTTACACCTGTGTTTTTGTTATAATTACATTGGCTACATTGGTCAAGTAATTCTCCCACACCCTTTGCGTTGTACTCATTTTTAGTACACGATACCCCTAGTACACCCCTCAGAGCCTATCTTTTCGTTTCTAACTTTAAGCATTTTACTTAAAGGAAGAATTTGTTTACACCCCACTAAAATGTACACCCAAATCGCCTTAGCCTACCTTGTATGCACTCATCTTTAGTGCATTATTGTTACAACATTTGTTTAAACCCAAGTTAATTATCTAGTTGATTACATGGTTGCTAAGTCGAGTCATATCCTTGTACATATTGTTTTGGGACGATTGGGACTCATGGGTGAAGTACTAGTGTAATGGAGTAATGGGGAAGAACATCATTTATTACCCCCATATGTGCTAAATATTTTAAAAAGTACTCCAAGTGTTTTGATTATCTTAATTCGAGTCATTAGAACAGTAATTTGTAAAGTTATGTAAAAGTTCAAGTGTAAGGGGAATGCAATGTCCCTATGATGTATTATTTTGGATGGTAGGGCAAAAGTGTATGCAAAAAAAAAAAAAAAAAAAAAAAAAAAAAAAAAAAAAAAAAAAATCGAAAAAAAAAGAAAAATACAAAAAAATGAGAAAAAGAAAAGTAGAAAAAACATACGGACTACCATCCCGTTTCATTTTATGTTTATTTTATGTTTTTGTTATTTTGTTTTTAGCTTAAGATTGAGTCGAGTCTTGGCTTAGCAACATTGTATAGTACATGTAATTAATCAAGATCTTTAACTCGCCACCAGTAAAATATCCCTTATCCAACAAAACCGTGTTTTCCTTTTCCCTACACCTAACGTTATAAACCCATGTAAAAGCCCTCTTTGATAGTTTATCTTAGGTGCTTACGCCTAGTGGAGGAGGTTTTCGATCCTTTCCCAAGCCTATGGTAATCTATTTGCTATGACAGGTAGTGAGAGATATTATCCGTTTTCATTTATAAGATTTATTTTGATGACACTTAAGAGATGTGAGTATCTAAACACTACTTGTGAGGTGCTAGTCTATAATCTTCGTGCTTATTATGATTAAAATGGAACGACTATTTGTTGCAATTACTTTTATGTTAGCATTAAATGACCCCTAACTTGTATTTTGATTAGAATAAAAGCACATTTGCTTGAGGACAAGCAAATCTCAAGTGTAAGGGTATTTGATGAAGCGAAAAGTGTACCGCTTTTAAGGGGTCATTTAAGCCCTAAATCGTATTTATTTGATCAAATATTGCCCTAAATCGTTCCTTTTGTCATTTTAGGTACTTTTGAGGAGAAATCTGGAAAAGGAAGCATTTTGGACGTTTTTGGAGCATAAAAGTGAAGAAAACGACAAAGTCTCAAAATTGTGCTGGAAATTACCTTTGACGGCGTCAGAATTTGTTCTGGACGGCGTCATGGCTTGGCAAAAGTGGTGGATGTGAAAATTACTCATGATAAGCCAGAGAAATTTGCATGGAATTCTGACGGCGTCACGCTTTAATGTGATCAAGGTCGTCACGGCTTAATTTAAAGAGGGACGGCGTCACCCCTAAGTCTGACGGCGTCAAGCCTTGATAAGCCAGAACGGATTTTGGAGAGCTAAAGAGGGACGGCGTCAAGAAGGCCATCCGGGAACCCTAAAAGCGGCGAGGTGACGGCGTCACACTCCATAACGTGACGCCGTCAGATCTGAAAGTCTATATATAGTTTTGCAATTTTTTGTCATTAGTGTGGAACTTATTGAGGAACTTTGTGTGTAAGAACCCTAAGACGAATTTAGCAGCTTTTTCAAGGCTTTTTGCCTTGAGATCTTCCATGTTACATTGAAGATAAGTTATCAATTAATCATTCAATATGTCTATGTGTTGTTTGATTCTATCTTGTTCTTGTCTTTTGTTTAACATGCTAGGCTAGATTTATCTTGTGTTTGCTTAGATCTAATGAAACCTAGCTATTGATTATTGGTTATTAGTGTGTTATTAGTTGTATTGGATGATTGTTCATCTATGTTAGGCTTAAGAAAACTGGCTAACTTCCTATTCGGTAACTTGCTTGAACGTCTTAAGAAACATGAACCAATGCGTACTAAGGTTTTTATGGTTGTATTTAATGCACAAGCGAATTCTAGTGATCCCATGTTAGGAGCTTCCTAGCCGGCTCGACATAGAAGTGAAGTAGGAGCTTGTAGAGTTGGAGAAGTACGTACGCCACCCCACGATTGGTATTAAGGAATACACCCGTCATCCACGCAATTAATACACACTAATCAACCGGTAAAAGATAGTTAGGGAGTAAGGAAATCTAAGTAAACACATTACTCTCCACATAAGTTTTACCACCTTTTCATTTTCTGTTATTTTATTTTATTTGCATTCGTAGTAACTTGGGTTAGTTGACTAGCAACTAATTCCGCCCACTCTTTCAAACCCGAGATTTTACTTGCTTTCATAAAAAATTATAAAAACATAAAAAGAATCTTCTCTCACCCTTAGACCTATTAGAGTAGTTTTTCATACCTAACGAACACTATTCCCTGTGGAGAACGATCAATCCCCCGTACTTACCACTACACTATACTACATCGGTCAGGTACACTGCCTAGTGGGGTTGTAAGCCTCTTGAGATCCCTCGAGAGGTAAAACCTGTTGTAAGGTTGCAAAACCACGCATCACACTATTACTGTTATTTCTGAAGTCATGAAAAGTATGGAAAAATTATCCAGAGTTATCGTTATAGTGATGTTGTGAAATTTTACACATCTATGTTTATAATTAAAAAAAAAATCAAAAAAATAGAAAAGAAAAAGAAAGAAAAGTTGGAAGTTTGTTTAACCAACTTATGTAAAGTTTTGTATTAAGTGGTCGATATCACCACTATTTGTTGTATATTATATCTATGGATTGAATGGGAGTTGAACGTTATGGGAACGCCAACTAAGGTTATTCTTTGATTAAGATCTTGTTGAGTATAATTCGTGTCTACCTAAAGCGTGTGTTTCAAGTGTTATAGCGTGAGTTATTCTATGATATGAGTCTTATTCATGGGATGGTTGGGATAGTGATTAACCACACTTAGGATTTTAATTTATATGTTTTGTTTATTTTTCATTTTACACCAATTTGTATCCCAAATATTATCCATACCCTTTATCATTTCTTTATCCAATCCTTTGATTTATTGAGATTAGGGATTTGAGCAATCTTAAGTATCGTAGTCGTGGATTTGGCTATGTATTTATGATTTTGTCGCCCTTTTTGATATAATATTATTGGTGAAGATTACTTGGTCCTATCTTTAGCCTATTCGAGTTAAGGATTTGAGCAATTGCAAGTATCGTGTTCGTGGATTCGATCATGTATTTGTGATTTTGTCGCCTTTTCTGGAATTTGAGATTGATAGAGATTAAGAAGAATGATTAACCCTTAAACCTCAAAACCCTTTTTACCGCTTTAGACTTGTTATTCCTTGGCTTTAGTGGGGGAGATGTGTATACTTACCAAGCTAATGATAGAATATTCGTCACGACTGGACAGTTAAACGATTAGATTTGCTTTTATCAAATATATTTTATTTTACTTCTAATTCGTTAAGTGTTTGGTTGTGTGATTATGACAAAAATGAATACATGCTTACATATAAAATTAAATCCTAATATCTTTTAGGATACATTTTCATAAGATTAATTCTAAGGTTTACTTGGGGACAAGTAAAGTTCAAGTGGGGGGATATTTGATGAACTCAAATAAGTACATTTTATTACCATCATTTATCCGATTTATTTGACTTTTTTTATTATATTATCTGTGAGAATTGATACGTTAATGTTTACTTTTGTAATTCTCAGGTAAAAACAAGTACTATGTGAAACTTGGCGATTTTGGACTAATTATGGAGCAAAACATGCAAGAAGTTAAGAGTCTACTGAAATGTACAAGATCAAGATCATTCTGCTCCAGATACGCCGCATCTTACTTATTATATACGGCGCATCACTATCAAGATTTCACAAGATACGATCCAAGACAGCAAGGACATGCGCCGCATCTAAGAATGGAGTTACGCCGCATCTTCTGGCGGTGTACGAATATTCCTGAATATATTAATCTTGGACCCCACGCGAAGTTAAGTCAATGCGCCGCATCTAACCCTCAGACAGAAACTATAAATACCCCAAGGCCAGACGAATTTCGAGAGGTTAATACAGAAAAAGACCGAAGACCACAAAAACCCTAGGACGAATTCAGACGAAGTAGCAGCACAAGACACACCTTGAACGAAGATACAAGAGCTGTAAGAAGGTCCTGCATGTATTCAATTCATTAAGTAGTTTTGTTTTATTGTATTAGTACACTTTAATTGGTCAGGATTGATGGGCTTGTGTTATGTTATCATTCACTTCAACTCCCCTTAAAATTGCTTTCCCATTAATTAAAGTTTATATGTTGATGTCTTTGGTGACTTTTATTAGTGCATTGATAACCTCTGTGTCTAGCTGAGCGTTGATCGGGTCGCCATGCCTCTACCCTCGCCTATTTATTCTATCGCCTATGCATTCTATCGTCTGTAGAAAAGTAGGAAGGAAGATAAATAGGATAGTCATAAGTAATCATTAAGGGTTTACTCGCCGATAAGATTAGAGCCAACGAGAAAGAAATTAATCTCGGTGCGTTGCATCGAACTATACACTTCATATAAAACTAGCAATAAAACAAGTGACAAGCTACTTAACTATCAGGACAGGTCTTCTTATTGTCTCAAGTATTTATCTGTGTACGTGTGTGCTAATCGCTGATTCGTGCCTATTAGTTTAGTTTATATTTAATCATAATCAAACCGTGCCAGTCTCTCAGGCTGAAACCCCTTGCGTTAGATTAGGTTGTATAGCTAACTTAAGATATTAAAATACTGATTAGAATAACTAGATAATACGTTCCACTCTTAGTGATCGACACTCTACTTACCTTTATATTCATACTGACCGGGTACACTGCTCGTTAAAGTGTGTGTTATTGATAAGTCGGCTAAATATAAATTCAAAACTTGAATACTGCTAAAACCACAACGACATACCATGGGTATAAAAATTAGAGCAATACACACGCACATCAGTATATTAGATCGAAACCAACATCAACACAACCGAAAAAACTAGTACGAAAAAAGTAGAGCAAATGAACCCGCATGAAATTAATGTTAAAAGTTGTACCATTTAAGCGCTGAGTATCAATCAACCGAGTAGCTTCCAAGTTTGAAGAGAAAAACGTGAATAAGTAAGCACATAAATTCATAAAGAGCAAATTCGCAAAAAGGGAGAAAAATGTGCCTTGTTTCAAAAAAAGGCACAAAAATAACACTCATTCCCTAAATGGTCATGTGTGAACGTGCGATCTCACTAATTTGTTGATACGTGTCAAGACAAGAAGTACAAAATAACTTTGCATTGCACAAAATAACTTGGATACCTTAAATTGAGAAAATGAAATTGAGTATCTAAAATTCAAACTCACCTAAAGTGTGATACGTTTTTATACGATCTGCTCTAATATAAATCACCTATTGCATGTGTCTAAAAGATTCAACTTCAGATGTAGCTGGAATATATGCTTTGTTTGCCGCAGAAAATTTGCATCTCAAAAATCATGATAGTATTCAACAATTATTTTGCAAAAACTTTTAATTATAGAACAACAAAATATGTATTACCTTTTGACACTCAAGCAGAATATATATTGATATAGAAGAGAGTTTTACATATATTATAGTATTCATCAAAATTAGTATTACAAGGGCATAAATTTGTATTTAGTTTTGCTGGTACAAACTTTGGTTAAGAACTTATTCTCTTAACGAAAATGCTTAAGATTTTGTCATTTTGAGATGATTAATTGTTGGGTCAATTCAGTGTCTAAAATATCCCTCGTATAGTATTTGAATAAAAAATACCCTAAGTATAAATCAAGTCTCTGAATGTTAGAAAACATTCAGGGAGTCATTCTCAAGAAGTTCTTTAGAGTTTAAAGAAAGACTCATCATAACATGAGGAGGATCTCAGAGAGTGAAGACAAGAACAAGGATCAGGATGATGGAGTCGGTGAGTGTTGACAATAACTCACTGGCTCCTTGAAGACTATCTCTAAATGAATACTTGAAATATGGGCTGAAATTCCTAAATGCAAAAAGCAAAAGGGAAGTCAAACAAGTAGAAGACTGGTTGCCAAAAAGACGAATAGTTGAATTAACTATTTACTAAAGTACATTGGAGGTGAAGCTACATTTATAAGAACCATGTGGGAAGATGTACTCTTCCACTAGAAGCTTAACACATAGCCTAGTGCACACATGTGACTTCACCTTTTCCTATATATATAAACAACAAGTTGTAATAGGGATAGTTAGTGATTCTATACAAATGTAAATGATACAAATGTATAGTTGATTGGATCCTCCTCTCCAAGAACACGCTAAGCTAAGCTAACATGCTTGTGTGTTCATATTTGGAGAGTCATATTTGTCATTCAATCCCGGTTGTTATTCCGCAAACAACCGGGTATAATTCTTTGATATATATCTAACTAGCCTAAGGCCCGGCCGCTGGCCGGCTAGCTTAAAGTTTTATTATTAAACTTAAAAATTATTACAAACGTGATGTTAAAATAGGGTATCCGAAAAAATGTATAATGTTGAAGAATAAAAGGTATAAAATAAATAACCTTGAATGTATTGTTTAAAAGATAACACGCTCAAACAAAAAAATGGAAAAAATCAAAGACGATTAAGGACTTCTTTGTACACAACGTTTGTTGTGTGATTGCAATGGTTCCCATCAGTGTCACAACATAATAGTTTGAGGCCCTTCTTGCTCTTTACCCTTGATACGGCTACATATAGTTGTCCGTGCGAAAATACCGGTCGTTCCAAGTATAGTCCCACCTTAGATAATGTTTGCCCTTGACTTTTGTTAATTGTCATGGCAAAACAAATAGATATCGGGAATTGTCTCCTGTTAAGCTGAAAAGGCATTTTCTTATCTGAAGGGCTAATATTCATGCGAGGAATAGCGACTACCATTCCTAATTTACCACCAGATATGATCTTTGCCTCGATGTTATTTACCCCCATTCTAACTATTTGTAGCCTTGTACCATTACAAAGATCACCTCTTTGGTCTATGTTGCGCAAACACATTATTGGAGAACCAACCTTCAAAACTAACTTATGATGTGGAATACCAGACATTCTTATTGTATTTAAGAATTCTGTGGTGTACAACGACTCGTCGTAATTGAAATCCACATCTATATATGACACAGAATCTGAACTATAAAAAACCTTCTCCCTACCTTGCAATTGGGACATCATTCGGTCATTAATTTTGTCAACCTGTTCGTGTGTGGGAGCAAGAATAGCTCGATCTTGAAAATATAAACTTCATAATTAAAATTATTTTTTAATACCACTTTCATATTCTTATTGAATACAAATAAATTACTTATTGATACTAATCTTAAATTTTAGTATCACTTCTTGACAACAACTTCATAATCAACATTCTCATCATCATGATCAATCACATGATTGTGGAATAGACATTCTTTGTTCACACATATCCATCCTTGTTCTCATTATCGACAACAGCTTCGTCATCAAAATTATTTTTTAATACCAATGTGTCTTCGTTTTTAACATGGTACAAACAATATTTGTTTACACACATCCATTTGTCATTTTCGTCATCAGAATCTCCAACATGAACAATATTGCTTTTCACAAATGTATCAACATTTCCAAACATTTGGGGTTTACTTTTTGGAGAGACATCCTGGAAGTAATGTAAAAGACTTAAAACGACATATGTGACTTGTTAATATTACTGATGAAAGTAAGGAAACTCATACCAATTCATCATCTGATGATATTACAATGACGGGTGGATATTGAATCCAAAACTCCTTTGTTGTTTCTTTATCAACTCCTTGCTGCTTAGAATCAAACACAAAAATGTTATAAGGATGCATTTAGCATAAACAGAATAGTTGTTCAAACGTATGATTACCTTTGATGAGTTATGTTGTTGATCAGCCATGTAATGTTGTTAAATGAAGGTTTAGAAAATAGTATAGGCAAATGCATTTGGTTTAGAGTTGATAGTATATATAGGGTTTAGATAGAATGAGTTTTGAGGAAATGATATGGATAGGAATAAAGTTTAAATGTATATATTTATCAAATCTTTAAAATTGGAAGTTTGTTACTAATATTTTAGTATTAGATTAAATTGGTATAACAGTTGAATTGTTAAAAAAGATTTGCCTAACTGTTTTTATAAGAGTTGAATAAGTTTTTATTTAATTGTTATAAAGCATAACCTTAAAACGGTTCCATAAAGTTGTTTTGTAACATATGTAAGCCATCGTATTCCTTTTTATCTTAAAATGGTTCCATAAAGTTGTTAATTTATTTAAATGTTGTTATATACTTTTAGCCAAATCATAAACTAATGTTCAAATTTATGTTTGTTTACGTCTATAACTTTGATGATTAATAAATATATGCTAAAAAGGTCTATAAGTTTGATGATTAAGAAATCTATGCTAAAATGAGATACATTTGATAAAGAAGGCAAAGAAAAAACATGAATATATCATCCTCTTTATTCAAAGGCTTTGTTTATTTGGAGAACAACACCAAAAAAAACACAGATGTTAAAGTCTTAGGAAAAACCATAGCTAAAATGCAAACCACGCAAATGAAACATGTCTTAAAGAACACTGAAGAAAACAAACAGTATTGGAAAAACAAAACAGTGAAGATGATATAACAATTTTAAGGAAATCACTCCTCAGGCTCAATTTTCACTTCAACCATCTTCTTTGACTTTTTTGCTTCATCATCTTCTTCTTCATAATCATCCAAGTCAATGAATGTGCGCTTCGCACTGCCGGAACTGCTCGTATCGCCACCAGAAGCTTGAATGCCTGAATCACCAACAGAAGATTGATTTCCTTTAACAGAAGTGGGTGTTTCTTCGATGTTAAATGGAATGTTGTCTACAGTTTTGAATTTGCTGATGTTGGTGGCAGTCAGTTCACGAGTTTGGACCTCATCACAAACCTCCTAAGAAGGTGTAAATTATCAAATTTTGACGCCCAAGCATCAAAGAAACAACATTGAAGCTTCCTCCCTCTGTTACAGATGGTATATAAAAATTAAACTGTATAAGAGTTTTAAATTTATGGTTAATAAAATGTTTGGAAAAAAACTTACTCAACATCTTCAAGAATAAGATTTCTTCTTGTCTTCTCCTTCCCATATTTGTTAAAGTGGATCAAGTCAGAAATAGACACAATGGTTCCAATCACATCTGCGTTTTAATAAAAAAAAAATCAAATGACAAAACCAAATCAAAATATGTTATTCATCATGCATGTCTTATAAGATGTAATACTAACCAACAGACTCTGATTCAGAAAAACGTCTAACAAATAAGTTGGAGAATGGCTCAAATTTGAATCCACGAACATTGTTGTCAAAGCTTGAAAGCCTTGTCACAGAAGTGTTTTTATACAGATTCATCTTGTAACGATGACTGAGTAATGGATAGCTGCCTCCGTTCTCTCCTACCCCAAAGTTACCGATTCTGTAACATGATCCTTCATCATTCAAAAGTTGGAACTTGTTAATATGGTCCTTCCTACATGTACAATGAACACGGTTTCCCTGAAATAGATTATAACCGTAAAAACATTACCATACTGGTTATGTAAATTCATATACATGATTTGATAGCTTTGATCTAAAAACATAATTATCAATATATCATGTTGTAACTAATTCTAATAAATTATGGAAAAAGAACAATAAACAATGTACAATCATCAACAATTTCAAATCTATTTACATAATCAGATTGTAGACTATTATCTTTCAACAAACCTTATAAGACATGCCTATATATTAAAAAGTTTAAACTGATAACACACAAATATTTATTATACACATATCTTATTGTAAGTAATACAGATGCAGTATACAAATATAATTAGGCACAATTTTAAAAGTAACACAGATCCATTATACTAAAATTTTCAGTGTATTAGTAAACTATTGTCATATGATTGTCTTTTGCTATTTATTTCATTAGACATTATATAAATTGGGCAGTGTATAGGATTGTACATACATGTGCATCTTGTAATATAAAGTCTAATGACCAAACATCACTGGGCTTTCCTAAAGTATGGGGTTTCCACTTGCTAATGCAGCGTGCGACAACCTTTATATCATCTAACATAGGATCTATGTCACACAATAGAGTCAAATTCTGTTCCATTATTTGTATCTACAAAAAAAAATGCAGAGAACATTTATCAAATAGCTAACAATATGAATAAAATTATCACATTTAAGTGTTTAGGCACAAAAAACCTTACCTTTTGGTTCAGAGAATAAAATACAGGGGAGTTGTAAAGATGAGTGATTAACACTGGATATGAGAAACCAATTTATAGAAGATTATTAGGTTAAAATGTAATTCAAATTTCAAAAGTTTATGTGGATAAGCAAGGCAAATATTGTAAAAGTAATTAGTTACCGAATATTATGCACAATTTATTAAATTTTTGATACACTATATCAATATTTTCAAACTTTCCAACATTATCGTCATTTACTTTCCTACATTTCCTACATTATCATCAATTTTTGATTGCTAAATCAAATATTAAAAATATCAATCAAATTTCCTAACAACACATCCGAAACCCCCAATGAAAACAAAAACTTAAAATAATTCTGGAAATGTATAAGCAATAATTAAACAAAAAGGCTTAAAAAACAAACATGTTTGCAAATTGGAACTTGGTAATCAGTGATATATATTGGTTTTTTGGTTTATGATAATAGAAAGACATAGTGATTGATTTATTCATCATGTGAAGATTATCAGATCATTGTAACTGAAATTGGAGATTGTTTGATTTAGGGTTAACTGATTTTTAGGGTATGAATCGATGTGAAATAAATTGATTTAGGGTAAAATTTTTGTGGGTTTAATTGTTTCGGTTATTGATTTGGGTGAAAATCATGTTTGATAGTATTAATTGTGAGCGATTATTTAGGGACCAAATTGTTTGTGGACCGCTAGATTAAAATAAATGCCACGTGGCAGTTTTAGGGATTTTTGGGAGGGTACTTGCCAAATCCCAACCTTGTTTTATATAGTGTTGAGATACAAATGATGTACACAATATTTCTTATTACTCACTATTTGTTTCATTTATATTGTAGCATAAAAATTTGCACTTTAGAGAAGAGAGTGCTTACGTATTAAATGAAGTTAATCGAACGTGATCTGTATTTTCTGAACTTTGATGTTTTCTTATATCCTTAACATCAAGTTGTATGGTATCTCTATCATATACATAAGCTATTTTTGATAGTACTTGTAGTATCTATAAGAAAATAGTTAATATGTGTTCTTTGGGAATTTATAGTATATGTGTGCAATTAAAAGGCCTAAGGCTTATACTTCTTTAAAGTCCTGCTCTAGTTAGTTTGACTTCAAACTCTTGTTCCATTACAGGGTTGCGAGCGTGAGGATTCTGAAGCTCGAATAGGTTCTTTTGATAAGGGAAGTGACTGCCTTATACGCTTATCATGGGCTCATGTTCATTCAATCCTGAAGATGTACAACTTGGGATAACTATGTTTTTGAAGGTGAACACATGAGTTTCTACATCATGTAATTTTATTGATCCCCTGTTCATTGATGTTGTTACTTAGGTTGGTTTTGGCTCACATTATTCTTAGGTACTTTGATTGCAAGAAATGTTGGTGCATCAATACAAGAATGTTGTGAAGCTGCTTTAAGGAAAGAGTTGGAAGACTGGATGTTAGCTTGTGAAGTGTTCCTAAAAAGCCAATTGGAATACAAGAAGCTTCAACAGTTGCAAGAGATAGAGATACACAAGAATTACACCACCCAACTAAGTTATTTGATGTTGACATCAATAACTGGTAATTTTTGTTGTTGTTTTAGATATCATCCTTTTAGACATTTTGTTACCTTCACATGTAGTTCGAATCTTGGATTGGTACTTAGATTTATGGATATTGAAGTATATATGAATTTATTACTTTCTTTTCGATATTGTGTTTATATTTTTATTGTTGCGATATAGGTTTTATAAAAAAATGGCTTTAAACTGCCGTAATTGTTTGTCAGAAAACTGTCGGTAACCTGTCTCTAACTGCAGATTTTGGTTGTTGCAAAATGTTGCGGTTGCAAAAGTTACCATTGCAAAATCCGAAGCAAAATATAACCGTTGGAATATATGTGTTGATGCAAAAAAATTTCATTGCAAAATTGTAAAGGTCATCGTTGCAAAAAGAGTCTTTAGTTCCAACGAATTATCTTTTGTTGCAAAACGGTTGCAAAAAGTTTTATGCTTGTTGCAATTTGGTTGCAAATTAAATTTGCATGGAGCCTTTTTGCAATAGTAGGAATACGTTGCATTTACGTTGCAAATAGCCTTTTGCAACAGATTTGCATCGTATTTGGACAGTTGCATTAGGCCAGTTTTATGGACCTGAGATAAAACATGCTAAAAAGTCTACACTATGGTTGAGTGAAATTCATAGGTTTTATGGACAATAAGATTTCAGAATTATGGCGATAATTGCAATGAATACAATAATCGTTAAACTAGTTATTATTGCTCTATGCTCATGATACGCAAAACGTTAACTGAGATATCAAATTAATGATAATAGTAACGATTGCCCTGGTAGGTAATTTGCCACTTACCTATTTAACTCAAATATAGTGTGTTTGGTTGAACTATCTAAACAACACAAACGGGATTCGTCAATCCCAATAGGCTTATTCACAATATTCGAGCCCACACACAAGTGATTAATGGTTCATGATATATGGGCATGAGTTTGGAATAGCGGTACTTAGAGTCAATAATCAGTTTAGTTTAAGCATACATTTTTCAATACTTGTCCATAATAAAAAGTAGCATGTATTTCCCCAAAAAGTTTATAAAACAGTTAAGTGAAAATAGGGCTATGAACTCACCTTAAGCAAATGAAGTGATCGGAATAATACGACAAGTATGAAGTGGATGTAACCCTAACCGCGACCTAGTAATATAAGCCGACTTAGGAACTGTGTTGCGAAATAGATTTTATGATGCAAAATAGCTCTTATACACTTGGATGAAGTTTTCATGTCCCAACTTGAAATAAAACGAAAGTTAAGGGGTGGGATGTCATTCTCTTTGTTCTTTGCAGCTTGTATGGGTTTTACTTTAATATATGTTTGACTTTCTAAGGGGGGGGGGGGCGGAAACTGAACATACACTCTCTATAATATAAGTGAAATATGTTACTTTTGTAATTTGTAACTAATCAGATGTTATATAAAAGTCTGAGTGCAAGGGGAATGGACGAATTTCTTTCTAATATCCACACGCGGGATTTCACAGATGGTGACAATATCAAGACACCTATTTTCCAGTTCACAGGGAAAAAGCACCCGGAGTCGTGGGCTCGTGGTTATAGATGAAGCCATGTCTCACTGGCATATCTTTAAGCTTTGTGCATGTCAGCTTACTAAGCAAACTAAGGCGTGTGAGGGTCTACACCAAAATGTCATTATTGCCCAGTCACATTCCTACCAAGTGTTCTTTGAAAGTGGACAACTTGGTGACAAAATACGTCAGTAATCATTTTTATGTAGTCTTCAACAAGAGTTCTGCCTAATTGAACAGAATTTTATCAGATGTGGAAGCTAACATGATATAGAAGGGTAACGTAAACATCTCCTAAGTCATTCTAAGTGAGCAAACAAAGAGAACTTATATGCGTTATCATTACTAATTGCACTTGGTACACACAACACACAGAATTACAAAACAGATGGTAGACCAGTCAAAGAGTATAATAACAATTGTAATAGATGAAAAGAGAGACCGTATGGTCACACGTAAAGAGGTTGCCATACATTCACAGAATAGCGTTTACCGTCTTGAACCAGACCGATCCAATTTCTGGCTTTCCACTAACATTATCATGTTCAGGGCAGACTGAGCACACTTGAACTAGGTTTATTATGTTTTAAGCAAATGAGACAAATCATATCCTCACACACAACCAAGTCAAAGCAACACTTAGCGCACTTGAAGTCTTGAACTAGGTTAATGCTAGACAAACCATATATGCTCACACACAACAAAATGTCAAAATCAAACATTCACAAAAACATTACTAGTCACCAAACAGAATTATTATTACTTCAAATCAGACAGATAACAAATAGTTCATCAACACTTGCAAAAAGTAACACACAACATTCACAAAGAAACATACACGAATAAGAAAAGATCTTCAATTCAATTACCACCACAAAGACGTAGGACAAGGTGGAGAGTGGACTCCTTCTGAATGTAGTAATCAGCAAGGGTACGGATCTTATGAAATACACCTTCTTAGGAGGTTTGTGATGAGGTCCAAACTCCTGAACTGACTGCCACCAACATCAGCAAATTCAAAACTGTAGACAACATTCCATTTAACATGGAAGAAACACCCACTTCTGTTAAAGGAAATCAATCTTCTGTTGGTGATTCAGGCATTCAAGCTTCTGGTGGCGATACGAGCAGTTCTGGCAGTGCGAAGCGCACATTCATTGACTTGGATGATTATGAAGAAGAAGATGATGAAGCAAAAAAGTCAAAGAAGATGGTTGAAGTGAAAATTGAGCCTGAGGAGTGATTTCCTTAAAATTGTTATATCATCTTCACTGTTTTGTTTTTCCAATATTGTTTGTTTTCTTTAGTGTTCTTTAAGACATGTTTCATTTGCGTGGTTTGCATTTTAGCTATGGTTTTTCCTAAGACTTTAACATCTGTGTTTTTTTGGTGTTGTTCTCCAAATAAACAAAGCCTTTGAATAAAGAGGATGATATATTCATGTTTTTTCTTTGCCTTCTTTATCAAATGTATCTCATTTTAGCATAGATTTCTTAATCATCAAACTTATAGACCTTTTTAGCATATATTTATTAATCATCAAAGTTATAGACGTAAACAAACATAAATTTGAACATTAGTTTATGATTTGGCTAAAAGTATATAACAACATTTAAATAAATTAACAACTTTATGGAACCATTTTAAGATAAAAAGGAATACGATGGCTTACATATGTTACAAAACAACTTTATGGAACCGTTTTAAGGTTATGCTTTATAACAATTAAATAAAAACTTATTCAACTCTTATAAAAACAGTTAGGCAAATCTTTTTTAACAATTCAACTGTTATACCAATTTAATCTAATACTAAAATATTAGTAACAAACTTCCAATTTTAAAGATTTGATAAATATATACATTTAAACTTTATTCCTATCCATATCATTTCCTCAAAACTCATTCTATCTAAACCCTATATATACTATCAACTCTAAACCAAATACATTTGCCTATACTATTTTCTAAACCTTCATTTAACAACATTACATGGCTGATCAACAACATAACTCATCAAAGGTAATCATACGTTTGAACAACTATTCTGTTTATGCTAAATGCATCCTTATAACATTTTTGTGTTTGATTCTAAGCAGCAAGGAGTTGATAAAGAAACACCAAAGGAGTTTTGGATTCAATATCCACCCGTCATTGTAATATCATCAGATGATGAATTGGTATGAGTTTCCTTACTTTCATCAGTAATATTAACAAGTCACATATGTCGTTTTAAGTCTTTTACATTACTTCCGGGATGTCTCTCCAAAAAGTAAACCCCAAATATTTGGAAATGTTGATACATTTGTGAAAAGCAATATTGTTCATGTTGGAGATTCTGATGACGAAAATTACAAATGGATGTGTGTAAACAAATATTGTTTGTACCATGTTAAAAACGAAGACACATTGGTATTAAAAAATAATTTTGATGACGAAGCTGTTGTCGATAATGAGAACAAGGATGGATATGTGTGAACAAAGAATGTCTATTCCACAATCATGTGATTGATCATGATGATGAGAATGTTGATTATGAAGTTGTTGTGAAGAAGTGATACTAAAATTTAAAATTAGTATCAATAAGTAATTTATTTGTATTCAATAAGAATATGAAAGTGGTATTAAAAAATAATTTTGATTATGAAGTTTATATTTTCAAGATTGAGCTATTCTTGCTCCCACACACGAACAGGTTGACAAAATTAATGACCGAATGATGTCCCAATTGCAAGGTAGGGAGAAGGTTTGTTATAGTTCAGATTCTGTGTCATATATAGATGTGGATTTCAATTACGACGAGTCGTTGTACACAACAGAATTCTTAAATACAATAAGAATGTCTGGTATTCCACATCATAAGTTAGTTTTGAAGGTTGGTGCTCCAATAATGTGTTTGCGCAACATAGACCAAAGAGGTGATCTTTGTAATGGTACAAGGCTACAAATAGTTAGAATGGGGGTAAATAACATCGAGGCAAAGATCATATCTGGTGGTAAATTAGGAATGGTAGTCGCTATTCCTTGCATGAATATTAGCCCTTCAGATAAGAAAATGCCTTTTCAGCTTAACAGGAGACAATTCCCGATATCTATTTGTTTTGCCATGACAATTAACAAAAGTCAAGGGCAAACATTATCTAAGGTGGGACTATACTTGGAACGACCGGTATTTTCGCACGGACAACTATATGTAGCCGTATCAAGGGTAAAGAGCAAGAAGGGCCTCAAACTATTATGTTGTGACACTGATGGGAACCATTGCAATCACACAACAAACGTTGTGTACAAAGAAGTCCTTAATCGTCTTTGATTTTTTCCATTTTTTTGTTTGAGCGTGTTATCTTTTAAACAATACATTCAAGGTTATTTATTTTATACCTTTTATTCTTCAACATTATACATTTTTTCGGATACCCTATTTTAACATCACGTTTGTAATAATTTTTAAGTTTAATAATAAAACTTTAAGCTAGCCGGCCAGCGGCCGGGCCTTAGGCTAGTTAGATATATATCAAAGAATTATACCCGGTTGTTTGCGGAATAACAACCGGGATTGAATGACAAATATGACTCTCCAAATATGAACACACAAGCATGTTAGCTTAGCTTAGCGTGTTCTTGGAGAGGAGGATCCAATCAACTATACATTTGTATCATTTACATTTGTATAGAATCACTAACTATCCCTATTACAACTTGTTGTTTATATATATAGGAAAAGGTGAAGTCACATGTGTGCACTAGGCTATGTGTTAAGCTTCTAGTGGAAGAGTACATCTTCCCACATGGTTCTTATAAATGTAGCTTCACCTCTAATGTACTTTAGTAAATAGTTAATTCAACTATTCGTCTTTTTGGCAACCAGTCTTCTACTTGTTTGACTTCCCTTTTGCTTTTTGCATTTAGGAATTTCAGCCCATATTTCAAGTATTCATTTAGAGATAGTCTTCAAGGAGCCAGTGAGTTATTGTCAACACTCACCGACTCCATCATCCTGATCCTTGTTCTTGTCTTCACTCTCTGAGATCCTCCTCATGTTATGATGAGTCTTTCTTTAAACTCTGAAGAACTTCTTGAGAATGACTCCCTGAATGTTTTCTAACATTCAGAGACTTGATTTATACTTAGGGTATTTTTTATTCAAATACTATACGAGGGATATTTTAGACACTGAATTGACCCAACAATTAATCATCTCAAAATGACAAAATCTTAAGCATTTTCGTTAAGAGAATAAGTTCTTAACCAAAGTTTGTACCAGCAAAACTAAATACAAATTTATGCCCTTGTAATACTAATTTTGATGAATACTATAATATATGTAAAACTCTCTTCTATATCAATATATATTCTGCTTGAGTGTAAAAAGGTAATACATATTTTGTTGTTCTATAATTAAAAGTTTTTGCAAAATAATTTTTGAATACTATCATGATTTTTGAGATGCAAATTTTCTGCGGCAAACAAAGCATATATTCCAGCTACATCTGAAGTTGAATCTTTTAGACACATGCAATAGGTGATTTATATTAGAGCAGATCGTATAAAAACGTATCACACTTTAGGTGAGTTTGAATTTTAGATACTCAATTTCATTTTCTCAATTTAAGGTATCCAAGTTATTTTGTGCAATGCAAAGTTATTTTGTATTTCTTGTCTTGACACGTATCAAAAAATTAGTGAGATCGCACGTTCACACATGACCATTTAGGGAATGAGTGTTATTTTTGTACCTTTTTTAGAAACAAGGCACCTTTTTCTCCCTTTTTGAGAATTTGCTCTTTATGAATTTATGTGCTTACTTATTCACGTTTTTCTCTTCAAACTTGGAAGCTACTCGGTTGATTGATACTCAGCGCTTAAATGGTACAACTTTTAACATTAATTTCATGCGGGTTCATTTGCTCTACTTTTTTCGTTCTAGTTTGTTCGGTTGTGTTGATGTTGGTTTCGATCTAACATACATAAATTATTTGTCTTAACACTTAAGTAGAAAAAGTTACATGCAACTATCTTTATTTTTGGATATTAGCTTCTGTATCATCCAAGCTTTCCATTTGAACCAACTAACAAGTTAAATCATCTTGTAGCAACTAATTAAGCTTTTATTATTCCAGCTAAATCATATTTAAGTCATTTTCACTTAGAAGTTAGGACATTACTTTTATTAGCCAGAGACCCTGAGTCTTCTAAAAAAATTCTTATGAATTTAAACATTAAGTTAAAATCAAACCTCAAAAATTTAGAACTTATATAAAGTTTGGCCAGAAGCTTTCCATTTGATCCAACTAACAAGTTAAATCATCTTGTAGCAACTAATTAAGCTTTGACAAAAGTTAAACAAGATTTCTTTAAAGAACAAAGCAACCAATCATGACCATTGATTTAACTTAGATCCAATGGTTAAATTTAATCATTTATTTAAATATGTAAAACATAGAGGGGCGATATTGTAATTTCCCACTCCATCTAACACTATCTTATACACTCACAGTCCCACATATTTACTCACAAACACTTACCAGTTTGCACACACACAAACCACCATAAACCGTCGTCGATCCACCATATCACCATAAACCGTCGTCAATCTGACGTTGATTGCACCACCGATCTATTTTTTCGACGAGTTCTATTTTTTCTGATGTTTGTATGTGTGTGTGTTGGAGATGCGGGGCGGGGGTGACGGGATCTGTGGCGGTGAGTTCGTTGTTCCGCCATATATGGGGCGGGGGTGAGGCAATCTGTGGCGGCCGGATCTGTGAGGTGAGGTCACCACGTCACTTACACTAGAAACAAAGAAAGAAGCTTCAGTTGCAATAATTGGAGCTATTGGTGATGTCGTTACACATCTTAGAAAAAGTGTACACTTGGCACTAGATGATACTGACCTGGGAGCTAATGTCATCAAATGGAACAAAAGGTTCCATGAACTGTTGGATGAATGCCTTCTTAAATTATCCGATAAGGTGTCAAGTCATTTTCTTTTAGTACTTCAAAAAAGTTTGATTCTTTATTTATGTGTTTTGACTTTTGAGTCAATCTTGGTAAAAGAGGTTACATCATCCCTACAAGAAGGCTAATAATATAAACTTTTTGGTGTTTGGAAAATTCTATTTATTAATGGATATGGATTTTGTGATTTATATTTATTTATCAATGAATTGTTATCGAATTGTTATCATGTGCTTTTGTATGGATTTGGAAAATTGCTTAGTTAATAGTTTGATCCATGTGTATTTACGGTACAAAAGAAATCTAGAGGGTGTTTAGGTTGCTTTTTATTTCGCATTTATTTAGACATGAATCATATGTGATTCATACAGAATCCCATGTGATTCTTTGACGAATCCTTTGTGATTCATACAGAATCTCATGGGATTCTTTGATGAATCACTTGTAATTCATCTCTAATCGCATGTGATTCATACAGATTACCCATGTGATCAAACAGAATATAAGTAACAAACATGATATATTCAAAGTAAACAAGATATATTCAAAGTGAACAAGAATTTTTCTCATAACATTACACAACAAAAATAGAATCTCAAGTGATTTTGTACTTCCAGTTTATATAAAGCAAAATGAAAATCCCATGGGATTTATACAGAATCCCATGTGATTCTCTCTGATCTCTTGTGATTCATATAGAATCCCATGTGATCCATACAGAATCCCATGTGATCCATACTGAATCCCATGAGATTCTTTGATGAATCACTTGTAATTCATTAAGATTACCCATGTAATTATACAGAATACCATGGGATTCTGTATGAATCACATAAAAGATACTCGTCAAGTATCTTTATGGAACACATGGGATTCTATATGAATCACATGGGATCAGAGAGAATCACATAGGATTCTGTATAACAACAAACAACTTTTTAATAAAGAGATTCCAATAGCTCATTTCAACAATCATATAAAAAACATCTACCCTTAAAAAGCTGTGACATAAAAGTATAAAACTCAAAAACAGTGATTTACTCATTTTTACAAATCACTTGTGATTTTTTAAAAATAACAAATCAAAAGTGATTTTTTTACGAATCACGTGGGATTATTTTACGAATCACGTGGGATTTTTCTGGACGGAAATTTTGAAAAAAAAGTTCGTCGAAAGTATATAAAAGTGCATATCTATAGAAAGATGATTTAATTCTCGTCGCGATGGTGTATTTTTCGAAGCTTGAAGATTTACCGTTTGCAAGATATGTTGTTTTTAAAAAAAATGTGGAAAGTGGGTTTTTATATTAAATGAGCTAGAATGACAATTTTGCCCTTCCTTTGTTATTTTTTGGTTTGATCTATACCGTTGGATGAAAGCAAAATGAAAGGCTAGGATGTGCTTATTTGTTCATTAGATTTTTATTGTTTGTCATGGATCTTACCTATCTGATACATAAAATCAAAGCAAAAAAAATGTTTCTAGTTTGCTAGCTAAGATACTACATTATAACCGGATAACATGTGTTGAGATAGATAATGTTATTTATCTCTAAATTATTGATGAGGTCTTATCATTTTCCTTTACCATCACTTTATTTATAAAATTCATCTTTACTTCTTTTTAGTGAAATAAAATAAAGGGATTATAATCATTTTCCAGTGTTAAAACTTAGAGATAATTTCATGTATATTCTTGAAAAATTTTAAAATTACACCAATATCCTTGCAAATTTCGTTATTACGTCAATATCCTTACAAAACTTAAAAATTCTCTTTAATATCCAAGTAACCATTTTAATCTTTATTAAATGATTATAATATCTAAATCTATTATCTGGATATAAATTGAAGAGTTATTTTACGCTTTTGCCCTTGAACATAGTCAAATAAAAACTTCAATCTTCTTCTTCCTTATAATACTTTAAAATAGCCTCTGCGTCTTTATTGGGATTAAACTGAAGCTGTCCAATCTATAGCCACCAAACAATAATAATGATAACATTATTTAGATCTTCAATATCTGTATAATTTTATTTTGAGTAGCTAGTGTGTGTCCGTGTCTATCTGCATCGTTTAGAAACGGATCAGATTTTAAAAAATAAATGTTACAGCAATAATTTTTTGAATGGCAACAAGCAAAATACAATGGAATCTTTAAAACCAACTTCGAGAAAAAGAAAGCCAGAGAAAAGATATGTGGTAACACATCCAATGAGTTATGAGTATATGTGGGTGGTCCCTTTTACTTGATACTTAAGTTAGTTCACATATTCAGTTATAAAGAAGCTAAAAAAATGTAAGGAAGAAGACGATGTAGTGACTGTTTTGTTTAACAATGATAGAAGGGCAAAAAGGTAAAATAACTATTTAATTAAGATTTAGATAATAGGTTTAAATATAATAATACTTAAAAAAGATTAGATATTAATGAGTATTTTTAAGTTTTGTAATGATATTGACCTAATTATGAAATTTGTAAGGATATTGATGTAATTTTGAAGTTTTATAAGGATATAGATGAAATTCCCTCAAAAACTTATAACCGAATAAAAGACCCCAACGAAAATTATAACCAAGAACTTTATTTCTGGCCCATGATGTAAATCAGTTGGCCCAGTTTGAGCCCATTATACAGCCCACTAAACCAAGTGATCGAAACTCGAAAGCCACCCTCGAACAAGTCGATCCCATATTCTTTCATGTTGGTTAACATTTGTTAGAACTTAAGTTTCAAGTCAGTTGAAAGATCTGAAACTATTACAAAAAAAAAAAAAAAAAAAAAAAAAAAAAAAAAAAAAGAGTTTATATAATAAAACTCAGAGACAAAATATATAGTGGGACTTTCTTTTCAGAACCACATTATCTGCGAGAACTGACAGAACCACCAAAAACATACATGCACGCCTTCAATAATTGTATTTTTGCACATATGTTCGAAAAACAACATATATGTATTTAAAAAAACATGGTTGTTCTAAAGAATTTGATAAGAAATTGAAAATACAAAATTTTTCCTTGAAGGTGTGCATGTATGTTCTTATAAGGCGTGCAACGACAATATTGCGGCCGTGTGTAAGGTTTTTGTGAAAAAAGAGGATGAGTTCATGATGATATTGAAGAACATAGGTGGATACTTACTATTATTGATGATTTGCGTGTATTTTTATTTTATTTTAAAAGGCGTGCATATATGTTTTTGGTAGTTCTGTCAGTTCTCGCAGATAAGGTGGTTCTGAAAAAAAAGTCCCCGTCATATATAGGCAATCTCATCTAATGTTAAAATAGAGAGATTCCATCATATTTGCAAAGAATGGATTTTTTTTAACACACTACACATATGCACACGAATATGTATCAATCATTGAGTAGCATTAAGATATACAGTCTGCAATGACCACATACATGGCGTAAATTAATTAGTAAAACTACATGAATTAGCTGTAGATCAATTTAGGTACCTTAGCATCTATCTTTAACGGAAATCTTTTATATAATAAAACAAAACCCCTAGTGGGGACTTTTAAATTTCAAAAAAATCAAATCATACTTTATTAAGTAATAATCATTGACGCAAGAACATCTCCTCCAAATCTAATTAATATTAAAACCCATTACATTCGTAAATAACCCTAATTCAATACCTCAATCAAAGTACAATGATTTTGAAGGTCCTGTTATAATAATTAAAACCCGAAATTAAAAATAATAATTTATTTAAATGATTAGAAAAAACCCCGCGCATACGCGGGCATTATATCTAGTAATTTCAACATTGAATCCCACATAGGATAAGAAAATAAGTTTTTTCTATCTAATATTATATAGCCTTTACGGATTGAATGTGTTAAGAATAGTATTATGATTTCTAGCTTCGAATGAATATGTGCTAAATAAAAAAGGTACATTCTCAACTGAAGCTAGAAAATATAAATGAACTGTTTATTTTTTATTTTATTTTTTTTATTATATTTTTTTTTCCTTAATGACTCAAAACATTATAGGATGAAAGCTAAAGATACGCAATATATTTTTTCAAATAAACAAATCTACGCAATGTACTTTGTAAATTGTCAAAGTCGCTAAAATACATTCAAATAATCTTCGATCTAGCTAATATGACATGTTACTGGCAGGTTAACAGGTTACCACTTGATTAGAAGTTACACCATTGGTCCCAAAACTAAACCAAATTCGCGCATTTGATCATTTTTTGGTAACGCTCGTTAATTACGCATTTGGTCTTATTTTGGTAACGCTCATCTTTTTTTAAAAATTTAAAATTTAAAAAAAATTAAAAAACTCTTTTAAAAAAATTAAAAATTTTAAAAAAAGTTAAAATGTTTTAAAAAAATTTTAAATTAAAAAAAAAATTAATTTATTTAAATAATAATTTTTTTAAATTAAAATCTTTAAAAAAAAATTAAAAATTAAAAAAAATTAAAAAATTAAAATTTTAAAATTTAAAAAAAAAAAAAAAATTTTAAAAAAAATTAAAGTTTAAAAAAAATTAAAAAAAAAATCTGAATAATTTTTTTTTTTTTTTTTTAAATTTCTTTAAAAAAACTGGATGAAAGAAAAGTAACGAGCGTTACAAAAATAGGACCAAATGTGTAATTAACGAGCATTACCAAAATAGGATCAAATGTGCAAATTTGGTCCAGTTTGGGGACCAACAGTGTAACTTCTAATCAAGTGGTAACATGTTAACCTGATAGTAACAGGTCATATTAGCTAGATCGAAGATTATATGAATATATTTTAGCGACTTTGACAATTTACAAAGTACATTGCGTAGATGTGTTTATTTGGAAAAAATATATTGCGTATCTTTAGCTTTCACCCAACATTATATTTACAACGATTGAGTTAGTTAGCGTTTCGGATCAAGGTATAGGTTTAATCAGCGTCAGATGCAAAAATTTGTGATAAGATATGCATTTTCAATAGAAAATTCTAGGAATTTTTAGCTCGTGTTATTTAAGTGGTGCGTGTATACTAATTTTAAAGTAGTGTGTTCATCAATTTTGAAGATGTTGTGCATTTAAACACTTAAACTAGTAGAAATATATTAAAATTAAATTACACTACGGATGTTTTTCGAAGAGTATGCATAAGGTATGCATGTGAATACCTTCGCCTCAAATATGTCCGCCTATGTAGGGCTGAGCATCGGGCCGCTCCCGACCCGTCCCGACCTGATCCCGACTATCCCGAAGGGACAAGCCGGAAAACACAAACCGAGTCCCGACCTGATTAAGATTGATTCAGTTTCGGGACAGTCGGGACGGGACGAGATCGGTCGGTTTGATCGGTTTTGTTTGTTGTTTTTTGGTTTTCGGCCCGTCCCGACCCGATCCCGACTATCCCGAATCTCGACAAAACGGAAAACACAAACCGAGTCCCGACCCGTTTGAGATTGGTTCGGTTTCGGGACTTGGGATTGGGACGGAATTCGAGAGTCGGTCGGTTTTGCTCACCCCTACGCCTATGTGTTTAATACTTTATGAAAAATCTTGATAGTATTCAAAACGTATGTGGACTTTCCTTTACACCACCATCACAATCACAAACACGTTATTAATAGACCTATATGTGTTGATCCCAATTAAGCACTTGATCGAATTCTTTAGCTTGTAAAGATTTAGTTATCTTAGATAGATCTAAAACAACTAGGTATAGAAACTGACTTGAAACTTATTAAACACAATGCGGAATTTTGTGTTTAATCTTAAGAAGAATTTAAATAAAGAACACAGTTGTATCACACAAAACACTTCAATATATTAATACAAATACTCAAAAGTATTAGGGTTATACAACCTTGAAGTTAATTGACTTTCTAATCACACGTATCTAACTCTATGCCCTAGGACCTCCTTTTATAGGCTAAGGAGTCCTAGTCGACTTACAATAACTTTCTACACAAGATAAATCTTTTTAGAATCTTTTCTATAATTATCTAACTAACTATACAAGTTTATCATATAAGCAGTTGTAACTAAACACTCTAGCAGTTGTAACTTTAACTCTAGCAGTTGTTTCTTGATAGTAGTTGTAACTTCTGAACTGGCAGCTGTAACTTTTCTTCTAGCAGCTGTAATGACTTAGAACATTTTTCTTGTTTTTCCTGAGCAGTTATAAATATGCAAGTAGCAGGATCTCTAAAACCCAACAATCCTCCCCTAAACTTGATATTTCTTCCCAAAATCATCAAGTTTCCTTCTAAGTTTTAACCTTCACCAGGAGGATGCTTCCAAATATATCATCTGTTATCACTTGGGTTTGAGATAACTTTGCATCTTCTTAAGTAGCTGATATGCTGTATCATCATAGGCATACTGAAGTTGAAGTTTGTTCTTTCCATACAACATCTGATGCACAACATCTTTGCAATACTGTAGAGGATAATCTTTCTCTACAAGCATATAAAGTCTTAGACCATGTACATCCAGAACATGAACTCCACAACTCTGAAAAAGCTTCCAAGACAGAACTGTGTTATGCTTTAAGCTTCTCCACTCTTCATCTTCATGATGTGGCTCAAACATCACCTTCATGTATCTCCATATGACATTATCCCATGCCTTTTCTGGCCTGTTAGATCCAAATTTTACCTAGAAAAGCTTCCAAAAAGCCACCATGTCATCTCTGTCAAAATGTTGGACCATCTGTAGAAAGCTAATATAACTAACTTTTCTACCATCAAGCCTTTCAATAGCCCACCATGCTTGACTTCCATCAAATACACCTGAAGTAAATGCAATAATAGGAAGTTTGACATTTAGAGGAACAACATCAATGACTTCTGGTTCTTTATCCTTTGCATGTTCTGTAAGAGCCTGCATCTTTTCTGAGTCATCTTCTTCAGCTTCTTTAGCTTGCTCATCAACTTGCTCTGTTTGCTCTATTTGTTGTTCTTCAGATTCCTCTTCTTTTTGAACAACTTTTTGTTTCTTCTTTTTACCTCTGCTTTTCAATCTAACTCCAGCTCTTTTTACACCTGAGCTTGAGCTTTCCTTCTTCTCTTCCACCTTTTCTTCCACTTTCTCCACCACTTTCTCTAAAACTTTTTCTTCTGTTTTCTCTTCTGTCTCCATAGGCACAAAGCTACCAATTTCCCTCTTTGCACTGTCATACATCTCTTGAATTTTAACATCAGGGAAATGGCTTAAAACATTTAGCCTCCAACCTTTCATGTTTTTGAGATAGTGAACCTGAAAGTTTCTTCTCTGAGCTCTAGTAGGTGGTTTCTTCATCTTTTTCTTTAATCTTTCTGCAGTATAAAACTTTCTTCTCTTTTCAATGTACTCCTTCAGAAACTGTGCCCTTTGCTCAATAGAATACTGATTTTGTTCTTCTTCTGTTAATTTCTTGGCCAACTCACAATCAACATCTCCTTGGGCTCTTTCATCATCCCAGTCTTGAAGTTCTTTGAGAAGTTTCATGCTAGCTTCTTCTTCTTGTATTCTCTCAGCCAAAATCCTTTCATTCTCAGCATTATATTATTCTTGAAAGGCTTTTGCAACTTATGCATCATGCTTCAACAACTGAGATCTAGTCATCTGTTCTACAGGCACCTCTGGTTCTGGTTCTTCAACAAGTACTTTTTTGCCTTTGCCTTTATATTGTGGTGGTTGTGGTTGTGCAGTTTTCTTTGGTGTAGCAGATGGTTCGCTGATCACAACACCTTTGACTGGTGGTTTGGCTGCCTTCAATTCTGGTTTAGATGTCTTTAATTCAATCATAGCTTGGGCTAAAATAGTGTCATCATCCATAACCTCAGCAATTGAAACTTGTTCAGCAGTAGAAACTTCATTTGTTGTAGCAGCTGTAACTAACTTACTAGTAGCCTTAACTGGCTCACTAGCAGTAGTAACTTCTCCAAGATTTTTGACTGTGTCCACCATGGTCTTAGCTACTTCAGCAAGCTTTTCAACATCAATTTCTTGAGATTCTACCACTGGTTCTCTCTGTTCTTCAACACTTTTAACCACTTCTTCCAAAACCACTTCATTTCCCTGAGTATCAGCAACCAGAAACTCTTGTTCATCACTTTCTGCACCAAAACCCATATCCATATCCAAATCAGCACCCTCATTTTCCTTATCCTCCCCTGAAGGTTGGCTTTCATTCCTCCCCTGTTTGGGAGCATCCTCCCCCAAACTTGTAGCCTCAGAAGAACTAACCCTTTGAGCTGTGCCTACTTTCTTCAATATTTTAAGTTTTTGAGCTCTTGACCTTTTCACACCTTCTAAAATTCTAACTCTTCTCTGCAAAGATTTGATTTCATCACCTTGAGAAGAAGTTAGTTGTTTTAGATCAAGAACTTGTGCAGATAGTTTGGTACAGGTTGTCATCAATTCCTTTATAAGTTGCATACTATCCTCACCACTTCGGCTTGTGTTACCTAGCCTGAGAGGTGGATCACTGGAAGTGTTAAGTTCAGTCTCAACCCTGGGTTGAGCATCTGAACCCCCCATTGTATCCATGTGACTGGGTCCTTCACCTGAATCTGGTCCATGGGAACCAAACTCATTAGAAGTTGTCTTGGGTTGGGTCTTATTTATGTTACCACTGTCATGTGCTGCATCTAAGCTAGTCACAGTAGTGGCAGCCCTCACCAACATGTCATTCTCCACACCAATGACAGCCTCATCTGCAACATTGTGAGCAGAACCACTAGCCTGAGGTAGCTCAGTGTTCTTTGAGTGATTCCTACGTTTGTATGTCTTTTTAGTTGGTTGAGATGAAGATGCTAAAAGTGTGGGTGTGTGATGGGTAACAGCTGGGATTGCTGTACCTTCACCCTGAGTTTGTCTTGCAAGTTCCAACATTGTATTAAACAATGGAGTAACTGTGCCTGAAAAATCTTTTCCATCATTCCTCATACTTGTAAAAACCTTTTTAGTAAGTGAAGGAGTGGGATAAATATTCTTGTGACTTTTCTTTTTAACAAACTGATTGTCCAAAAATATTTGTAAAAACCTTGGATAGATAAAGTATTTTCTTGAAGAACTATCCAAGTTCTTAACCATATTGTCAAAAATCAATTTTGAAAAATTAAACCTTTTATCATTATCAGCCAAAAAAATTATAGCAGTTGCTAAATTACTACTAAATTCATTCCAGCCAGTGGTCTTTGGACTTAGACACACCAAGACAGTATGGATTAAGAATTTCCAATGATGAGAAAAGAGACATTTGTAAAATTTTAAACCATCATTTTGCCTCTCATATCCCATCTGTGAAAGTTTTTCAAAATTTTTAGAATTTGGAAAATTCTCAATACCCTCAGCATCTCCTAGAAGAAGATCTCTTCTAATAGAAGCCTCAGTTATGACAATCTTCTGTCCATCTACAAGGGCATGAATTTGTACTTCCTCATTATCTGTTTTGATCTTAGAAGACGACCAAAACTGAATAATGTTGGAAACATATATAGTAGACTTTACTGTCAATGCATACCTTATATGGGAAGCATTGAGAAAATCAATGATTTCAGTAAAATCTTCAGACCCATTAGGTTTTTCCAAAAACGCAACATTATTATGTGGTTCAGTGAAAGTTAAGTGCGACATTATGATTGAATTTTGGGGGTTTTACGATTTGATGATAAAAACTCAATTAGGGTTTGGTTTAGAGTCGATTGTGTTTGTATGAAACTGAATATATGAATCAATTTGGGAATTTAAACCCTTAAGAGAAAAGTTACACAATCGTACCCTTTTCTTTGAAACCTAGCAGTACTAAGTTTTGACTTAGCAGCACTAAGTTTATGCTAGAAGCACTAACTTTTGACAAAAATTTTCTCAGCAGTATTTTCCAATATCTTTTTAAAACCAATACTGCTCTCAAGTATTTTTGAAGGGATTAAGTGTAAAAGAAGACACTTTAATCATTTTCGGTTGCATTTAACCTCTGGTTGTGTGAGAACCAATGATTTCAGCTTAAATGCTGCCTGTGTGCAGATAAACTCATTCAAAGAGCTTTCTTGACAGGGTTTCCAGCTCGTGGCAGTTGTTACCTCTAACACAAATGCATTAGATTCACTTTTGCTCGCTGTTCTCTATACCAGATGTCCTTAGACTAGTCACACTATCATAAAATATGATAGAATGGTATAAAGTGAGTTAGCTCAGTTACTATCTGACTAACTATGGCCATCAATACATATTCAAATTACCATAAATTGATTTCAAGAAAGACATTTTAAAGAACCTCTCAACTCAGGTTAAAACCTTTATCAAGTGATCCCCAAATTCTGTCCATCATTAATCAATTATGTCAGCAAACATTCCACCACTTTTGCTTCTCACACATCACCAAATCCAAGCATATTACATTGCTTATCCTGCAAGTGTTAGTCCCAAAACACAAAACCACAAACATAACACAATAATCTTAATATAACTTATACTTAGCATCACTAAGTATAACTAGCAACACTAACACAGCAATACTTGCAACACTAAGTATACTTAAACTAGCAACACTAAGTAAACTTAGCAGCAGAAACATTATATTGACCTAATAACAGTACTATTCCTTTACAAAACTTTACAAAAACACAAAGAGATAAGAATTTTCAAAGATTTAACATTCCAATACTGGCAATTAAGAATTGAAATCTACCCACATCAAAAGCTTTTGTGAGCAAATCAGCAACATTATTATCAGTATGGATTTTAACAATTTGAATCAACTTCTTTTCATAACAATCTCTTATAAAATGGTGTCTTATCTCAATATGCTTTGTTTTTTAGTGATAAACAAGCTTTTTAATTATGCACATAGTACTGTTATTATCAATATAAATTTTAGTATGCATAAAATTGTACCCATAATCCAGTAATTGATTCTGAATCCAAAGCACTTGTCCAAAGAAACTTGAAGCAGCCACATACTCGGCTTCAGTTGTGGAATTTGCAACCACTGTTTGTTTCTTGTATTGCCATGAAATCAACCTGCTTCCAAGAAATTGACAACCTCCTGTTGTGTATTTTCTATCCAAGCTAGCTCCAGCATAATCACTATCAGTAAATGCCACTAAATCAAATGGTGAATCTTTTGGATACCAGAGACCCAATTTAGGTTGATATCTCAAGTATCTAAAAATTCTTTTCACAGCATTGAGATGTGAAACTTTTGGTGTAACTTGATATCTAGCACAGGCACACACTACAAACATAATGTCAGGTCTTGAAGCTGTAAGATACATCAATGAGCCAATCATGGATCTGTATAAATGTACATCAACTTCTTCACCATCTTCATCTTTGAGCAATCACTTGTTGGTCTCCATGGTTGTCTTTGCAGGCTTCACATCAGTAAATCCAAACTTCTTCAAGATATCAACTACATATTTATCTTGACTGATAAATATGCCATCCTCCTTTTGCTTGACTTGTAATCCTAAGATGAATGTGAGTTCACCCATAGAACTCATCTGAAATCTTTCATGCATAAACTTCTCAAATTCAATACATAAAACTTTGTTTGTGGATCCAAAAATGATATCATCAAAATAAACTTAAACAAGCAAGATATCATCTTTATGTCTTCTGATAAACAAAGTCTTGTCAATCTTCCCTTTACTGAAACCATTCTCCAATAAGTATTTTGACAATGTGTCATACCGAATCAGTATTGCGCTTACATGTAACTGGTGAAGTAAGGCTTTAATTTATGTTATTCTGATTTGATAAGTAATGAGAGTCGGTTAATCTTGTTGGTTGTAACATTTATTAATCGTTGGGTCGTGGTTCGGTTGCTGTTTATTTTTTGGTCGTAGTAGTTTTTTAGTGTTTCTACTTTTTGTCTTGCTGTTGGTTGATATGTGTCTAAATACACATATATTTAGTATTGATTAAACCCACAAAACGACCAAAAACACACAAATGACTCACAAAATGGTACAAATATCATGAAAATGTGTTTTTATGTGATTCAGGTACAAAAGATTGAAAAACAAGTGAAAAACGCACAAAGTTTACACAATTGTCATTTTCAGTCCCTGAAGTTTCATAATTTGGCAAAACTAGTCCCTGAAAGTTTAAAATGAGTAAAAAGTCAGCTTTAGTCCTTGGGATATAAAATATGTTCACTAATAATCCCTGGATGAAAGTTTACACAAAATAGCAACTTTTACCCCTCAAGTTACAAAATTGGCAAAATTAGTCCCTGGGTATTTAAAAAGTGAAATTTATCAAAATATACCCTTGTACTATTCATAACTTACAATTTGGAACCTTTTGATAACTTTTGGAAAAATTACAATTTCACCCCTCAAACTTTGGAAAATTACATAAAAGGTCCTCGGGTGTTTTAAATTGTAATAAATGCAAAATAGGTCCTTTGGTTTATCTAACTTGGCATAATTGGTCCTTGTGATAACTTTTTAATTGTAACAGGTTTAGTCCTTCAAGAATTCAGAAGTGGCAAAGTTAGTCCTTGGGCTTTTATCACTACTAACCATCCGGATCCACCATTACTTCATAAAACCCAAAAACAAATCCAGTCCAACCCTTATAACACCAAGCCCAACATTACCCAGCCCATTCCCTTTTTAAAACCAACCTGACCCATCCCTTTTGCTAAATAAAGGGTCAAACAAACTTTGACCCGTCTTCTTCTTCCCCATACCGCCAAAACCAGAAACCACCCTCCACCTAGCCTGTTTCACCACCACACCTTTCCACCTCACTACCCCAGCTCACTACCTACTCCACCCACTCATTCCTACCACCTATACCAGCCCACAACTACAATTAATGCATCCACACCTTCACCCTTCACTGCTTCACCTCACATACCCTGCTTTTGTTACCCACTCCACAACTTGAACTCTAAACCTATCCAATCATGTTCCCTCCACCTCCACAACACATCAAGATGCATTAATTGCTCTATAACTGCCCATAGCTACTTGTATGGATTTTGGCGCCGCTGCCGGGGAGGTGTGGTGCGTATAATGAATTTGTGTTTTGTTGAAATATCTATCCCTTATATATATACTATATATAATATCATATTTCATTTCCAAAAAACAATATAAAACACAAAAATATTTTCTTTTCCTTTGTATATATATAAAAGATAAAAATACAAAAACATTTTCCCTTTTCTGTTTATATTAAAAAATCAAAAAAACCAAAAATATTCTCCTTACCTGACTACTCATAATTCTGTAAGTGGACCCCACTCCAATTTCTCATCCAATCTTTTCCCCATGAACCATTTAATTCGGGGTCGAGTCAAGCTAGCGACTCGGTTATCAAAAACAGTAGCTTCCTCATGAACAATTTAATTCGAGGTCGAGTCAAGCTAGCGACTCGGTAATCAAAAACAGTAGTATCACATGGGTCTTTACCCATGTTTCTGTCTTCTTACCCCTTTCTACCACCTAAGTGTGGGGGTGTGCCCCACATGTTGTATATAGATCTAAAAAATGAATGAAAATTGTAAATATTAAAAAAGAAAATAATTGTTGTGTTACCACACTTGGCTAGTAATGTTATCTTTTTACGTTCAAAGATTTGGCATAATAGCCGGGACTTTGAATATTGAGGACAATATTCAGTTCTAAGTGTGGGGGGGAAATTCTGGCGAATTTGATCAAAAATGTACCCTTTTAGTCCCTTTTTCCCCAAAAATGGCCAAATTTAAATTTTTTTTTAGTGGAAGTACTATGTACTAAACACAACAAATGGTAATCAGTCCGCCATGTCTAACCCACATAAGGATTGGCTAATCCAGGAGCAAACGGCTCTTGGTAAAGATATCTCAAATCCGTTTATGGCTTACAATTTGCCAAAAATTGTATGGTATTCGACTCACCATATCCTAAAAAGTGAAGAGTTGACTAGCCCGCAAGGTTATGGCTTGTGGTAAAGGCAGTGGAAAACCATAATTGGTAATCAGCTCACCAAAGATAATATTGATAATTTATCTAAGAGTTGGCTAGTCCAGAAGCAAACGGCTTCTGGTAAAGACAAATCAAACCCGTTGACAGCTGATGGTTTGCTCAAAATCATTTGGTTATCATTGTACCAAAGTATCACATACTAAAACAATTGGCTACTCCAGAAGTAATGGCTTTTGGTAAAGAGTTGAAATCCATTAAGTTTTACATAAAAGATTGCTAGGGACTAGCAATAGTTTAGTGTGGGGGATTTGATATGTGTCTAAATACACATATATTTAGTATTGATTAAACCCACAAAACGACCAAAAACACACAAATGACTCACAAAATGGTACAAATATCATGAAAATGTGTTTTTATGTGATTCAGGTACAAAAGATTGAAAAACAAGTGAAAAACGCACAAAGTTTACACAATTGTCATTTTCAGTCCCTGAAGTTTCATAATTTGGCAAAACTAGTCCCTGAAAGTTTAAAATGAGTAAAAAGTCAACTTTAGTCCTTGGGATATCAAATATGTTCACTAATAATCCCTGGATGAAAGTTTACACAAAATAGCAACTTTTACCCCTCAAGTTACAAAATTGGCAAAATTAGTCCCTGGGTATTTAAAAAGTGAAATTTATCAAAATATACCCTTGTACTATTCATAACTTACAATTTGGAACCTTTTGATAACTTTTGGAAAAATTACAATTTCACCCCTCAAACTTTGGAAAATTACATAAAAGGTCCTCGGGTGTTTTAAATTGTAATAAATGCAAAATAGGTCATTTGGTTTATCTAACTTGGCATAATTGGTCCTTGTGATAACTTTTTAATTGTAACAGGTTTAGTCCTTCAAGAATTCAGAAATGGCAAAGTTAGTCCTTGGGCTTTTATCACTACTAACCATCCGGATCCACCATTACTTCATAAAACCCAAAAACAAATCCAGTCCAACCCTTATAACACCAAGCCCAACATTACCCAGCCCATTCCCTTTTTAAAACCAACCCGACCCATCCCTTTTGCTAAATAAAGGGTCAAACCAAACTTTGACCCGTCTTCTTCTTCTCCATACCGCCAAAACCAGAAACCACCCTCCACCTAGCCTGTTTCACCACCACACCTTTCCACCTCACTACCCCAGCTCACTACCTACTCCACCCACTCATTCCTACCACCTATACCAGCCCACAACTACAATTAATGCATCCACACCTTCACCCTTCACTGCTTCACCTCACATACCCTGCTTTTGTTACCCACTCCACAACTTGACCTCTAAACCTATCCAATCATGTTCCCTCCACCTCCACAACACATCAAGATGCATTAATTGCTCTATAACTGCCCATAGCTACTTGTATGGATTTTGGCGCCAAAATCCGTTTAAATGGCTCGGATGGTTTTGACTGCATCAATGGCCAAGATTAAAGGTGGGATTTAACTGGAATGCAAGTGGGAACTCAGATATGTATAAAGAAGAGAAGAGAGGCAAGAGAAGAAGTACCTTGGGCTAGCCAATGGTCACGTAGTGTAAAATTTAAATGCTTTCTTTAAAATTAAATGTCATTTACAGTTTTAATGTTGTATTAATCCTCAAACTAGTGTAATGGAACTTCTTTTAAAGCTTTTATGTCCAGTTATCTTTCATTTCATGTTTTACTTAAAATGTCATTTAAATTCAAGTCATTTAATTTCATGTTTGATTATTGTTGTTTCAGTGGATTCTAGTAAACACTACATAGCTCTCAGTAAGCTTATGCAAGCTTTTAGACTTCCTTAACCAGCAATAATCTTTAAAAAAGGAAAATGCTAAAAAATCAAGAAAACCAATGAAAAATCAAAATTCATGTGATCATGAAGAAGATGATGAAGCAGGTGTGGATTTGGAGTGCAATGGGTATTAGGAGCTTGTTGGGAAGCTAATAGGTGTAACCTTGTCCATTGGTTCCATAATCTCAGTCCTATTTCCATTTTGTAAGCAATTTTCCTTAATTTTTGCAATTTACTGTTTCAGTACCTTATGTGCTTTGATCTTGATGTTTTTATGTTTCTTTGTTATTTGTTAGTATTTATCTGTCTTAATCTCAGGTGTTTATGTTTCGGATCTCATTGATGCTTTGAATTACATTTTGACTGCCAATATGCCAATTTTTGATGTTCATAGGCTTAGACTTGTTTGACACCTTGTTTGTGCTGAAAAAGGTCTATCTTGACACAATATGACCTCTGGATTGAATATGATGGGCTTATGCAGTCACTTGTTGTGAAAATCTCAATTTGAGCCAATTTAAGGGTTGTTTGGATTTATGGGTGAAACTGTGTTATAGGTTGAATTGAGTGTTGTTCTTGTTTGATGTGGACTCATGATGACCTAAGTAATTCAGTTAAACCTTAATCAAAGAGTTTAGCATGATAAAAAGTCAATTTGACACTTGACAGTCTCATTATGAGAACTTTGAGATTGATAGAACCTAGAATCCTGCATATCTGTGTATAAGTTGTTTATATTGCTTAATTTCATGTTCTTGTTGCATAATATTACATAATTAGTCAGTAGTTTAGGATCTAAATCCATAAAAGTCAACTTTTAGTTTTCAGTAAAAAGTCAAATTTTCTTATTTGTCATTTTTGAATTAACTGTTGAATTTCACTATGATCTTGTTTTTAAGTTTCTGATTAAGTGCTTTTAGGGTTTTGTAATTTTGTTGCTTATCTTCATTAGTGTATTTTTGCTTATTCTTATTTTCCATGTTTAACTGCTTTTTCATGTGCTTCTTTGTACCTCTTTTTGCCCTGCACCAAGGCTAGGCAGTCAAAACCTTAAGTTTGCATAAGCTTATGGAATTGATCCTAGCCTGGGTTTTTGGCTTATTTGTGTTGCCTTTGTGGCTTATTTGTTATGTTTATGCTTGTTTTCCATTTGTAGCTTAATCTAGATAGCTTATTCACTTCACCTTATTTTGTTCCAACTGAACTCACCACACAGAAGCAAATTGTGTGGTTGAGTGATTCTCATAAGCTAATAAACAGACTCCCCACTATGCCTGAGCTTGTGAATTTTGGTCTTATGTGAGGCCAATCAATCATACTCAGTGTTTCAGTGTAGGTTGAGCATTTATGAGCACATTTGACAAGTTAATTTTGAGCTTGTTGTTTGCCCCATTTCCTGAGCATACTAAGAAACTAGTACACTCAGGCCATTTTCATAAGCTCTTAAAAAGCTCATTAGTGGTCTAGAGCTTAGGTGTTTTATCTTTTTGTGTAGCTCACCCACCCAACTCTAAGATCCAGTGCTTAATATCCATGTTGTAGTCCATTTACTAGGGCTGCACTAGCTTTTAACTTATCACCATTCTGAGTGCACAATAAAACTCAGTAACCCTAGCATTTTCATAAGCTCACAAAAAGCTCATTTCTAGGACTTAGCTGGTGAAATTTGTTTCTTTTAGAAGCTTATCAACCAGAGAACAAGTTCCAATGTCTTAATTCCATGCCCTAGCTTATTTGCTAGGGCTGCACTTAGCTTTTTGTGTGTCCCATCTTCTCAGTATATACTGAGGAATCAGGCAAATACACCCAACTTCATAAGCTTCTCAAAAGCTCATCTATGGACCAAAATGGTTGAGCTTTGGCTTTTTGGAAAGCCAACCAAGCCATCTTGCTACTTCAACTCTTATTTTGGCATTTCAAGCTTATCCCGTCAGCTTAATTTGCCAATCAAAAAAGTTGCAGACCTATTTGGGACTGTGTGGATTTGGATTTGCTTATTAGCTTTTTACTAGCTTATGAGTGAATGCCAGTCCACAAGCTTGTATATATCTGTTCATTATACTTGTATACAGCTTATTTTGCCTTTTGTTTCATGTTTATAGCTTATTTCAAGCTTATTATGAGCTTGAGTTCCAACAGTCAAGCCAAAAGCTTAACTGTTGGACTCATAAGCTTACAATTTGCTTATTTTTAGGTTTGTAACTTTTTGTTTTCATTAAACTTGTTCATAATCAGTACATATTGAGTTTCAGAAAAAGAAAAGCCAAAAAGAACCACATAAAGCTAAGTGATAGCTTCTATTTAAGAAGCTTAATTGCTTATTAGCTTATTTTTGTTAAGCACTTATAGTTTTTATATTTTTCTCATCTTCTTAGATTTATTTTATAATTATGTAAAAAGTTTCATATTTTTCCTAGGCTGTTTATATTTATAATAAATCAGTTTTAGTTTTTAATACTTAATAATAGTAAATAATTAATAATAAATAGAATAATTGTGTAATAAATACATTTTTAGTTTTAAAATTCATTTTATAATATTTTAGATTTTTCAGATTCTTTATTTCATTTATTTAGGTTAATTTTAGATTTTCTTATTATTTAATTCATTTTTAAATTCATTTAATTCATTTTTAATTTATAATAATTAAGTAAATAGTGTAAAAATTTATTTTAATTTTCTAATAATTTTCTTATCCTTTTAGGATTCCAAAAATATAATTTTCACATTTGTGGGAGTTGTATTGGACTGAATTCACTTTTTATTTTGGTACGTTTACGTAATTGTTATTTAAACGTACGCGTTTTAGGTTTTTAGATTTTCATAGCTTTTACATAAGTTTGTAAATTATAAGTAAATATTTTAAGTTTGTTTAATTTGCATTTAAGCCCCTAAGGCATGCAAATCCCTACTATAGTTATAATCGTTTTGTTTTGTATATCCTTTTCGCGTTTTTAGATTTCTGATTGTACGTTTTTAACGATATAGCTGTGACAGAGCTATTACTATTCACATTCCTAGTGTTAGTCAATCAGATTCCTGTTTTTGTATATTCCATATCATTTCAACACACACATTCGTTGTATTACATTTTTCACACCTCGTTGGGACATAACGACCCGGGGATATATTCCTATACTCCCATGGATTTAAATTGCATTTTTCTCCCTTATAGTTTGACTTGTATGGTTAACCATTCACAAGTGGTTGGCTGATATAAAGTTGACTGTTTGGGACCAATCATTGGTTCTTGCTGTTCTTGCTATTTGTTCTCATGTATCTTAGTGATAATTCTGCTGCTGATTCTGGGGTAAACATGGGAGCGAATGATAAGGGTAAAACTGGTTCAGTCAATGTGAATTCGGGATCGAGTAATAAGGGTGGTCATGAATCTGGTGTTCCTTTGGGATCGAGTGGCAAAGGTGATAGTCATTTGTATGAACAATTGGACTCACCTGTGAAAAAGACTACTGAACAGGTTTGTAATACTTCGAGTGATGGCAAGGTTGGTCCTAGTACCAGTGATACGAATGTGCTAAAAATGGGGACTCAATCAAGTTCTATTCCCATATCTTTTGCGAATATGTTTAAGGATAAAACTCCCAAGATGACCGTTAAGATTTCGGAGATGCGTAACGAAAATTGTGTGGCTGGTGCAAATGTCACCATCCCTTTGGAAGCTGTCAATGAGGTACGATCTAGATTCGCTAATACGTTGTATGGTTGTTTCATTGGTAAGAGACTCGCTTTCCCGGTAGTTGAAAATTATGTTAGAAATACATGGGCAAAGTTTGGTTTACAAAGGGTTATGCTTAATAATGGTTTTTTTTCTTTTCCAATTTGAAACCAAAGAGGGTATGGAAAGGGTGTTGGAAGAAGGTCCATGGTTGATACGATTGGTTCCTATGTTTTTGAATATTTGGACTCCGAACACTAAACTTACAAAAGATGATATAACTTTAGCTCCTGTTTGGGTTAAGCTTCATAATATTCCGGTTGTTGCGTATTCTGAGGTTGGTCTTAGTTTGATTACGACGCAAATTGGTCGTCCTATCATGCTTGATTCCTACACGAGTACGATGTGCCTTAAGTCATGGGGTCGTAATTCCTATGCTAGGGCTCTTGTGGAAGTGTCGTCAAAGGAAGCCTTACTTGACTCTCTTGTGGTTGCTATCCCCTACCCTAATGGGTCAGGTCATTCATTGGAAAAAATTGATATTGAATATGAGTGGAAGCCGCCAAGATGTGAGACATGTAAAGTATTTGATCACAATGATGATGGATGTCCTAAGAGAGTGAAACCGGTTGTGAAAGATAAATCGTTGGTTGATGAAGAGGGTTTCGTTGAAGCTTATAAGAAGAAAGGTCAGGTTGATGGGATTCGTTTTCAAAAGCCTAAAGTTTCGTATTACTATAGGCCGGTTACTAAGCCAAAGAATGGAGGAGCATCGACGTCTAAGCCTTCAGTCCAATCGAATACAGGTTCTCCAACGGTTAATGTAGGTTCTACTTGTAACGAACCTACTACTGATCCTACTAGTAGTACGACGCCTCCCCGGGATGACCTAGGTAAGAATAATAATTGGGTGGAGGATATCAACCTTGTTGATTTGAAGAACAGTTTTGATGTTCTTAAGGAAAAAGATTCGGTTTTGGAACCTGTGATTGGCACTACGTGTACCCCTGAAGTTATTTCTAGTTCTTCCAAAACTAATTCTCCATCGCCTATGAAGAACACTCATATTGTTGAGAAAATTGGGAAGCTTGAAAAGCTTATTATTGATGGGAAAGCCACCCTTGTAGATGATAATGGTAAACCTATTCCGGTGGCTGATGGTAAAAGGAAGGGGAACCCATTTTCTAATGTGGGTGAAGTGGTTGATTCAGATAGTGATGATGAGGTGTTTGAGCCAAATGATCCTATGGACAGTTACTTTTCATCAGCAGGAGGACATAACGAGCTTGAAGGCTATCTTTCTGATGATTATGCAGCCCATGTTTATGACTTACCTAGGCAATTGGAGGAATTTAACAATCAGTTTGATTTCAAGCTTCAAGGACGTTCGAGGAAGTAATCTTTTATTTGGATTTGTTTATTTGTTTTGCATGTCTTTTTATGTTTTTAGTGGTTGTTCTAGTTGTTGGTAGCTAGTTGTTCATTTATGGCATGTCATAAATGATCTAGTGGTTGTTCAAGCGGTTGCTTGAGGTTAATGTGGCGTTTCAGCCACATTCCATTGTACTTTAAACGGTTTTTTTTGGTTAATATATTTTACCAGGGTGGAAGTTCCCTTTTACCCAAAAAAAAGACAATGTGTCATACCAAGCTCTGGGAGCTTGATGCAAACCATATAGTGCTTTGTCCACCTTGTAAACTTTGTTAGGAAAGTCTGGATCTTCAAAACCAGGTGGTTGTGAGACATATACTTCCTCATCTATTGTCCCATACAAAAAAGCACTGTTCACATCCATTTGATACACTACAAAGTCTTTGTATGGAGCATAAGCCAAGAATAATCTGATAGCCTCAATTCTTGCAACTGGAGCAAATACTTCATTATAATCAATACCTTCTTCTTGAGTGTATCCTTGAGCTACTAATCTTGCCTTGTTTCTAATCACAATGCCTCTTTCATCTCTTTTGCATCTAAAAACCCACTTTGTACTAATTGCTCTCTTCCCATTAGGCAAATCAACTAAAGTCCAAACTTCTTGAAGCTTGAATTGTAGAAGCTCTTCCTGCATAGCCTCTACCCAGCTTGGATCTTGTAATGCTTTATAAGCATTCTTGGGTTCTATTTGTGATAGAAAACAAGCAAACATACTGTTTTGAAGGTCTTTGTGACTGTTTCTTTGATGAAGGGATTGAGCAAAGAAACCTTGGTCCTTCAAACTTTTTCTTGTTTGAACAGCAGATTGTGGCTCTCCAATGATTTGTTCTTTAGGGTGATCCTTGTGAACTCTGGTAGTTGGAATAGGACTGACATGAATTGTAAGATCCATGTTGTTAATGTCAGCCTCTGCACCAAATACATCATCATCAAGAACATCATTATCCGTAGCAGGATATATGTCTTCCAAAGGAGGCATATGAGGATCATCCGGATATTCATCATCATCAAAAGCAAATCCTTCTTTATCAGCAGTACTAACACTTGGCTTAGCAGTATAAAGAGAGTTACTGCTGCTAGTGTTACTTCCTTCCTTTGCAACATTCTCTGACTCATTATCATGTACTTGATCATTAATTTGTGGTTCTTCATTAATCACTTTATCATTATTAGAAGGTTTAACACCATCTTCTTTATCACCTTTTGGTTCATCATGAACATCATCTTCTTGTGAACTCTTTTTCTCTGTAGTTGTGAAAGGTGGATCAGCTTTCCAAATAGGTAGCAAGACATACTCCTTTGCAGATTCAGTCTCCTTACTAGCTTGTGTACCTGCATCAGTATTGTCTTTTGTACCTGCATTGTTAGATTGTGTACCTGCAATAACTGGCTCATAATTCATGGTTTTGGTTAGTGCATCAATATCAAACAACCAGTTTGGTCAACTTCCTGTAACATTAGGTGTACTCTCACTAAACCTAATATGCAAGTTCTCTTCCACATGCCTGGTTTTACTATTGAACACTCTAAAAGCTTTGCTATTTGTTGAGTATCCAACAAAGAAACCTTCATCAACCTTCTCATCAAACTTGCCTAAGTGATCAATGGTATTCAAGATAGTAACAGGACACCCAAATGGTCTTAAGAAATCTAACATAGGTTTTCTACCATGTAAAAGTTCATAAGGGGTCTTGTTATGAGGCTTAACTACTTTACTTCTATTTTGCACAAAACAAGCAGTATTAACTGCTTCAGCCCAAAAAGTAGTAGGTAATTTTGAATCAGACAACATAGTTCTAGCAGCCTCAATTAGTGTCCTATTTCTTCTCTCAGCCACTCCATTTTGTTGAGGAGTTCTAGCTACACTAAACTGTCTCATAATACCTTTCTTCTCATAGAACTGATCCATATCCCAATTCTTAAACTCAGTTCCATTGTCACATCTTATCACCTTAACTCTATGATTAACTAGGTTTTCTATTCTGGTTATAAAAGCCTTAAGAATGCCACTGGTTTCATCCTTAGTTGCTAAAAAGAAAACCCAAGTGAACCTACTATAATCATCTGTGACAACTAGACAATACATCTTTTTATTTAAACTTCTCACAAATGTTGGTCCAAATAAATCCATATGCAACATATGTAAAGGCTGAGTTATTGAGTTCACAACTTTGGTCTTACAAGAAGCTCTGTGTTGTTTTCCCTTCTGACAAGCAACACAGGTTTCAGAATTTTCAAAAACTTTTGAAGGTAAACCTCTCACAAGATTTCCCTTAACCAATTTATTTATTGTTTTGAAATTTAAGTGTCCAAGTCTTCTATGCCAAAGATTAGATTCATCAGATGTGGCCTTTGCAAAAAGGCAAGTTAAATCTCTTTTGGGAACCATATTCTTTAAATCAACACTGTATATGTTGTCTGTTCTAGGAATTCTAAGTAAAACATGATTTTCATCGGGCAACTTAAAATCAGGAGACAAAACAAGACATTCAGTGTCAGTAAAAAGAACATTGTTCTTTTTGTCACACATTTGTGAGACACTAAAAAGATTAAACTTAAGCTCTTTTACAAAGTACACATTCTCAAAATCTAATTTACCAATTCTTATTGTACCTTTGCCTGTGATTTTCCCTCCTTTAGAATCACTCCCAAAGGCAACATATCCACCATCAATTTCTTCAAAATCTTTAAGATATGACATGTTTCCTGTCATGTGCCCTGAGCAACCACTGTCAAATATTCATTTATCCTTTAATTCCACCTGTAGATTGCCTTGCACATAAAGTAAGAAAATCAGTTTCTCTTGGGGACCCAAGCCATTACTAACTTGGATCTGCCTTGTGCATTAACATAGTCAAATCTCTTTAAATCCATTGATGCACTGCTGTTTCTGGAAACATGATCTAAAACTTTAATTTTTGGTTTTCAGACCCAACAAGCTGAGGCCTTTTACAGCATAAAAATGATTTCCCAAAACAGTGTCAGTTATTGCCTTTGGCTCAGCAGTAGAAACCACTGCTTTTACCTTAGCAGCACTAACTGCTGTTTTCTTTTGAAAAGGCCTTGTTTCAGATGAATGTGCTCTTTTTGAAAAATAAGACATTGACTTAGCATCATTCACTATTTCTTTTGTGAAAGCATTACTAATTGATCTAGTAGTACGAGATTTCATCAATACTGCCCTTGGAACCATGTCTCTTTTGGCATGAGGGTGAGTATTTTTAGAAAAACTTTTGTGATTCACCCTTCTAGCATAGTTCCAAACAGGTTTTTGATAGTAATAACACTTATCTTGTAGATGCTCAAAACTACCACAATGATAACAAGCCTTGTTAACCAACTTAAAGTCACTACCTAACTTTTGAGATATCAGGTTGTTCCAATTTCTTTGGTTACCTCTAGGCCTGTTAGTTTACTTCCTAGGTTGCTCTCTAGGTTGCTCAGTATATTCAACAATTTTCCTAGAAACCATCTTACCAAACACAGGTTTGACAAACTTAATCTGTTCAATACTAGACTCAACTTGTTTATCTTTAACCTTAGGTGTGAACTTAACCTATTCGTCATCATCATCAGATACCCAATCTTCAATGATAGGTTCATCAAAATACTTCTTTTCAACTTTAGGTTTTTCCTTACTAGACTCACTAGTCTCTCCTACATGTTTACTATCAAACTCACCAACACAAGACAATTCTTTCAAAGTAGGTGCATAATCACTCTTAACAGGAGGAGGAACCTCATTATAACCTATTCCACTACATCTCCTCATTAGTTGACACTCAATTGTCTTATTCACAAGATCAGATGCAAACTGCTGCTTTTCTACTCTAACCTGATGTTTTTCTTTTTCAGCAAAAGCTGCATCTTTTTCTTTTTCAGCCTGTTCTAGCCTTTTAGTAAGTGTATTAATGACATTATCTTTAACAAAAAGCTTACTTTCTAGAACATTAATCTTCTCTACATACTCTGCTTCATTCTTTTTAAGAAATTCAAGTCTTTGCTCAACAGATTTTAGACCAACTTTATAACCTAAGTTATCTAGTTTTACCTTCTTGATTTCTTCTCCTAATTTTTCATTCCTAGACTTAAGATGCTCTACATTAGCTAAACACGATTTATATGAACAAACAGAATCATTAGATACCTCAGAATTAGAACTGGATGAAGAAGAAGAATAAGCCATAAGAGCAAAGTTTGGTCCTTTTGCTGCTTGATCACTCCAATCATAACCTCCCAAACCATCACAAGACACCAAAGCTGTAGAATTCTTAGATTCCTCAGAAACAACTTTCTTTGAGCTTTCTCCATTCTTGTAGTCTTGGCTCCTTGGTGCTCTGCATTCTCTTGCAAAGTGTCCCTTCCTGTGACAGTTGTAGCGTTCAACCTTGGACTTATCAAACCCCATGTTGTCTTGTCCATTAACCTTGAGCTGTCTTCCTGTTTTCCTCAAGAATCTTCTTGCCCTCATAGTTAACATTGCCATCTGCCACTTTAAGTCAATCTCTTCAAGATCATCAGGATCAATTTGTTCCAAGTCCTGATGCATAATCGGAGAACTAGTAGTAAGATCAGCCAAGAAAGCACAAATAGCAACATCACTCAAGTTATTAAGGTTTGTTGAACTAGCAGCATTAACTTGAGTGCCAGCAACACTAACTCCATGAGCAGTTGTACATGCATCTTGAGTACTGCCAGAACCTTTGCTGTTGGAGGACACAAAAGCTAAGTTTTGTGAACTTGAAGATGAACTAGATGACCCTTTGACTTCAGGTTCATACACTTTTAGATTGTTATATAAATCATCTAAACTCATCATTTCTAAATCAGGCTTGTTTCTCCAAACCACAGTATGCATATTCCATTCTGATGACAAGCTTCTTAGAAACTTAAGATTGATATCTTCTTGAGGAACTATCATTTCCACAAGTGCTAGTTGACTAATAAGTTTCTGAAGTCTGTCATAAGTCAAATCAAGATTCTCAGAACTTGAGGCAGCAAAGTGCTCAAATTGATGCTTCAAAAGATTCTTCCTTGTCTTTTTGGTAGCAGCATTACCTCCAAATCTTTGATCAATAGCTTCCATCAAAGACTTAGCATCCTTAATATGATTGAATGTTAACTGATATTCATTAGGTAACCCCATCATAAGAATACTTTTGGTCTTAACCTCCAACCTTCTTTGAGCCTTGTCTTCTGCAGATTTGATAGGTACTTTGGTTTCTACTCCTTTATCATCTGTCTGAGTTTCTGGTAAAGTATCACGAAGCTCAATGACCTCCCACATAGAGTAGTCGATCATCTTAATGTATTCCTCAATTCTTATTCTCCATAGCTCATACTCACCAGATTTGAGCATAGGTACCTTTGATGCAGTAACCATGTGTGTAGATTCTGACTCCATGTCTTCAGCAAGAGTTGAACAACCTTGAGTTTAAAACAGGTTCTTCTTGATCACAGCTTTTAGATCACAAGCTCTGATACCACTTGTTGATCCCAGTTAAGCACTTGATCAAATTCTTTAGCTTGTAAAGATTTAGTTATCCTAAATGGATCTAAAACAATTAGGTATAGAAACTGACTTGAAACTTATTAAACACAATGCGGAATCTTGTGTTTAATCTTAAGAAGAACTTTAAATAAAGAACACAGTTGTATCACACAAAACACTTCAATATATTAATACGAATACTCAAGAGTATTAGGGTTTACAACCTTGAAGTTAATCGACTTTCTAATAACACGTATCTAACTCTATGCCCTAGGACCTCCTTTTATAGGCTAAGGAGTCCTAGTCGGCTTACAATAACTTTCTACACAAGATAAATCTTTTTAGAATCTTTTCTATAATTATCTAACCGACTATACAAGTTTATCATATAAGCAGTTGTAACTAAACACTCTAGCAGTTGTAACTTTAACTCTAGCAGTTGTTTCTTGATAGCAGTTGTAACTTCTGAACTGGCAGCTGTAACTTTTCTTCTAGCAGCTGTAATGACTTAGAACATTTTTCTTGTTTTTCCTGAGCAGTTGTAAATATGCCAGCAACAACATCTCTAAAACCCAACAATATGCTATCATAACAATATAAACTCATCCTTAAACTAGTCGATGTTAAATTCATAAATTGCTTAAAATGATGCCGCGGTGTTGCTGATGATAGTAGAGTACTCGATGAGAGATCGTTCAATCAATTAAATTAAATCATTTAGCCTATGATCAAGTCAAAAAATACGTTCGTCATATCTAGCCCGCTAAGCCCAACGACTGAAACTGAATCTCATCGATATTTAGTACTATAGTCAATTCGATACTGTTTAAAACGATGTCATTGTGTCGCATGTGATAGAGTACTAGAAGTATTATTCAAATCCGAAAGCATTGGTATTAAAACCAAATACGATACATCACTTAAAAGATAATAACCAACTTACAAAAATGAACATAAAGATGGTAGATTACAATGGCAAAGTTGCATATGTCATTATTGAACTTATGTGCCACAATACATTGGGATGAAAAAGTGGGTTTTAATACTGAAGTGTGAAGTGTGACTCAATCTAATATGAAATAGAGGTAAGAATTGCGGCAATAGGATTTTAAATATTTATGTTTAAACGATTTAGACATATTTTAACCAAAAAGTCTTGTAGGTAAACTGGAATACTAAAAGTTTTGTTAGATGCAAAAAAACTGTAAAGAGACAATCTCAAATGGATTTATAACCCACTAAGATGGTGTTGGCGTATGTGGCCGAACGGCCTACACCGAACGGACCCCAGTTCCGAATGAACCGGATAGGATCATTCGGACTAACGGTAACTTCCGGATCTAAAGTCAAACCTGATATAAAGAGTAAGTGACAAACGTTTAGAAGAAATAGCAGGGCTGAACTGAGAGGATCTAAATACACGAGCCTTGTATTGAAAATACTTTGAGTGTATACCAAATAGTATGCGGAATCTACTACTTGATACTTAGAAGATTTGATCAATGTAACAGTAAAGTAAAGTATTTGTATGAACACAATGTAACAAAAACGATTCAATATTATTAAGTATAATACGAGTGATCTTGAATATCACTAGGGTTTACAACCTTGAATCAATGGGAAAACGTATCTATCTCTATGCCCTAGGACCTCCTTTTATAGACAAAGGAGTCCTAGTCGGCTTACAATACTTTCTACACAAGATAAATATCTTTTCTATATTTATCTAATACAAAACTTTTGGTACAAGATATTCCATAAACATTAACCGACTATAACATTCTAGCAGTTGTAATCTAACTCTAGCAGTTGTAATCTTGTAGCAGTAGTAACTCTGAACTAGCAGTTGTAACTCTTGGTCTAGCAGTAGTAACCACTTAGTGTATTTTCTTGACAGTCTTCTGCAACACTAGCAGTAGTAAAAATACACAAGCAGTAGTAACATTTAATACCAGCAGTAGAAACATACTTAGAGCATTTCTCCTTTTGTTAACCTGAGCTGTTGTAATCTCATGAGCAGCAGCATCTCTAAAACCCAACAATCCTCCCCTAAACTTGATATTTTCTCCCAAAATCATCAAGTTTCTATCATAGCATGAACAATCACTAGGAGGATGCTTCCAAACATATCATTTGTTATCACTTGGGTTTGAGATAATTTTGCATCTTTTTAAGTAGCTGGTATGCTGTATCATCATAGGCATACTGAAGTTGAAGTTTGTTCTTTCCATACAACATCTGATGCACAACATCTTTGCAATACTGTAGAGGATAATCTTTCTCCATAAGCATGTAAAGTGTCAGACCATGTACATCCAAAACATGAACTCCACAACTCTGAAAAAGCTTCCAAGACAGAACTGTGTTATGTTTAAAGCTTCTCCATTCTTCATCTTCATGATGTGGCTCAAACATCACCTTCAAGTATCTCCATATGACTTTATCACATATCTTTTCTGGCCTGTTAGATCCAAATTGTTCTTTGAAAAGCTTCCAAAGAGTCACCATGTCATCTCTGTCAAAATGTTGGACCATCTGTAGAAAGCTGATAAATCTAACTTTTCTACCATCAAGCCTTTTGATATCCCACCATGCTTGACTTCCATCATATATGCCTGAAGCAAATTCAATAATAGGAAGTTTGACATTGAGAGGAACAGCATCAATGACTTCTGGTTCTTTAACCTTTGCAAGTTCTGTAAGAGCCTGCATCTTTTTTGAGTCATCTTCTTCAGCTTCTTCAATTTGCTCATCAACTTGCTTTGTTTGCTCTGTTTGTTGCTCTTCAGTTTTCTCTTCCTCTTGAGCAACTTTTTGTTTCTTCTTTTTACCTCTGCTTTTCCTTACAAATCCAGCTCTCTTCACACCTGAGCTTGAGCTTTCCTTCTTTTCTTCCACCTTCTCTTTTACCTTTTCTTCCATCTTTTCTTCCTCCTTCTCTTCCTCTTTCTCTTCTGTCTCCATGGGAACAAAGCAACCAATTTCCCTCTTTGCACTGTCATACATCTTTTGAATTTTAACATCAGGGAAATGGTTTAGAACATTCATCCTCCAGCCTTTCATGTTCTTGAAATAGGTACACATGACCTTTCTTCTCTGAGCAGCAGTAGGAGATTTGTTCATTTTAGCCTTTAACCTTTGTGCAGCATACAATTTTTTATTTTGATCAAAAAGTCTTTTAACAGCTTAGTCCTTTCATCAATAGAATACTGAGCTTGATCTTCTTGTGTCATCTTCTTAGCTAGCTCCCAATCAGCATCACACTGAGCTCTTTCATTATCCCAGTCTTCTATCAATGCCAACCTTTGTGCTTCCTTTTCAGCTGCTACTCTTCTTTTCTCTAAAATCATCTTGTTTTCTTCATCATACTTAGCAACCAAAGACTTTGTAACTTCTGCATCATACTTCAATTGTTGAGACCTAGTCATTTGTTCTACAGGCACCTCTGGTTCTTGACTTAACTTTCCTTTTCCTTTGCCCTGTGGTAATGGTTTTGTTTCTTTTGGTTTGGTTGGTGATGGTTCACAGATAGTTATGCCTTTGGCTTTTGGTTTAGGAACTACTTTTGGCTCTTTTGGCTGTGACTTATTCAATTCAGTTAGAACTTGAGCAATTGTAATCTCATTATCATCAAAACTTGTTGTAACAGTAGAAGAACCAGTCTCTTTAATAGCAGTAGTAACCTGTGGCTCAGCAGTTGAAAATTTTGTTGTAGCAATAGAAACTAAACCACTAGCAGCTGTAACAGGTTCACTAACAGTAGTAACTTCTCCAATACTCTTGACTGTTTCCAACATAATTTTAGCTGCTTCAACCAACTTTTCAGCATTCACTTTCTCAGTCTCCACCTTCTCTTTCTGAACTTCATCAACATTTTTAACCACTTTCTCCAATACCACTTCATTACCCTCCATATCAGCAACCACAAAGTCATTCACATCATCTTCTGCACCAGCACCCATGTCCATATCAACTCCAATCTCCTCCCCTGAAACCATGCTTTCAGTATTCCCCCCCTGTTTGGGAGCATCCTTTTGTAAAACCTTGAGAACATCTTCAGAACTAGAAGATTCCACCCTTTGAGCTGTGCCCACCTTCTTCAATCTTTTGAATGTATGTGTTCTTGACCTTTTTCTCCCTTCCAAATATTGAACTCTCACCTTCAACCTCTTGATTTCAGCACCTTGAGAAGTTGTAAGCTTTTGAAGGTCAAGAACATCTGATGTCAGTTTGGTACATTTATCCATCAATTCCTTTATAAGTTCATTTCTATTCTCACCACTTCGGCTTGTGTTACCTAGCCCGAGAGGTGGATCACTGGAAGTGTTAAGCTCAGTCTCAACCCTAGGTTGAGCATCTGAACCCCCCATAGAAGCCATTTGACTGGGTCCTTCACCTGAATCTGGTCCATGAGAACCAGACTCATTAGAAGTTGTCTTGGTTTGGGTCTTATTGATGGTACCACTGACCTGTGCTGCTGCTAAGCTAGTCACAGTAGTGGCAGCCCTTACCAACATGTCATTCTCTACACCAATGACAGCCTTATCTGCTACATTGTGAGTAGAACCACTAGCCTGAGGTAGCTTAGTGTTCTGTAAGTGAGTCCTACGTTTGTATGTCTTTTTAGGTTGTTGAGATGATGATGCCAAAATTGTGGGTGTGTGATGGGTAGCAGCTGGGATTGCTGAACCTTCACCCTGAGTTTGTCTAGCAAGTTCCAACATTGTAGGAAACAATGGTGTAACTTTGCCTGAAAAATCTTTACCATCCTTCCTTATATTAGTAAAAACCTTTTTAGTGACTTTTAGAAGAATCTCCTAGAAGAAGGTCTCTTCTAATAGAAGCCTTAGTTATGAGTATCTTCTACCCAGCTACAAGGGCATGAATTTGTAGTTCTCCATTATCTGTTTTGACCTTTACAGACGACCAAAACTGGATAATGTTGGAAACATATATAGTAGACTTTACTGTTAATGTTGGGAATTATATTTAAGTTGATAAGACAAAACAATGAAAGATGAGGTACTTATGGAGACAAAGGATGAAACTTCACAAAAAGAAAAGATTACTACGTATCTTTTATTATTCTAAGTTTATTCTTTTGTAACCCTAGTATCTCTATTATATAAAGAGATACAGGGAATTAGTTTTATAAGTGTGTTAAGATGTAAATCATCAGAAAAGCGTGTGTGTACAAGCGTTTTATGGGAAAACGCCTAGGGTAGTTTTGTTTAGCCTCAAGGATCTTTGATTCCTTGTTATAGTGTAGATAACACGTACTACCATTGATCAAGGTAGTATTGGGGCTGTTGGTGTTTGTAAGTAGTTGTTAGAGATGATGACGAAGAAACCTTATTGATAATAATAATATTCTTTATGTTATTCCGCTGTGCTTATTATTATCTTTGTGCTTATTGTTTATCCTAGATAAAGGTCTAAACAACCTAGAGTCCAAAACGGTCCAAGAACTTATTAGATGGCGTGTGCTTAAGTTCTAACATGTGGTATCAGAGCGGGGGGATCTCGATCTAGGGATGTTACAAGGTTCGTTGTCGAAGTAGTGCAGATTTTTATAAAGGTATGATTTTGTATAAACGAATTTATTTTGGTATCGATCGTGGCAAGAATTGTTGAATTTGGTTTGTTACTGTTTCAATGATGAAGGTCAGTGGCATATTAATTGGTTTGTTGTTTTTATAACCTCGTACTATTTGTTTATTCGTGTGGTCGATGCAATTAATTGAGGGTTGTCATCTGCTTGATTCAACCTCGTACTATTAAATTGTTAGAATATTGATGAAGGGGTGTCAGATCACGATACAATTAATTGAAGCTTTCAATTATATTATTTAAGATTCGTTTTTGTGTGGGGCTAGTTTACACAATTGATTATTCTCGTACTGAGTTTATGATGGCTACTGTTTATTCGAAGTTTGTACCGATTCAAGTTCAAGGGTGAAAAGTCAAGTGAGATTTATTAATGTTTGCTGCTCGAAGGTTTATTAATTCTGCTGCTGTCTTAAAACATACTGCTGCTACTTCTAAACTGTTTGTGCTGCTAAGCATTATTAATACTGCTGCTCGTTAAAATTTTTCCTACTGCTACGCTATAGATTTTTCTGCTGCTCGACATATCATTCTACTGCTAGCTTTCTTTTACTACTGCTCGAGTGAAATTGTTTCTATTGCTGGCTTTAAAAAGTTTCTGCTGCTCGATATACATTATTACTGCTGCTAGCTTTATCCGAGAAGTATTTTAGTACTGCTAGCTTTGTCCGAGAAAATATTTTAGTATTGCTAGTCTTGTCCGATAAGAAGTTTGTACTGCTAGTTTTATCAGATTTCGGACAGAACTTGGTTTGGTACTTGGCAGATTTGGTTATGGCAGATTTGGACAGGATACACACACAAAGGTTGTTGGTTTACACACACAAGAGATTTTTGGATTGGATTTTGGTTTATTGATGCGCGTGATGTGTCGTTGCGGTATAGCAGTATTAATGCCTACTCAAGTTTTAAATTTATATTTAGCCGACTTATCAATAACACACACACTTAACGAGCAGTGTACCCCGTCATTATGAATATAATGGTAAGCAGAGTGTCGATCACTAAGAGTGAAACGTATTATCTAGTTATTCTAATCAGTATGTTAATATCCTAAGTTAGTTATACAACCTAATCTAACGCAAGGGGGTTCAGCCTGAGAGACTGACACAGTTTGGTTATAATTAAATAGAAAACTAAACTAATGAGCACGAATCAGCGATTAGCACACACGTACACAGATAGATACTCGAGACAATAAGAAGACCTGTCCTGATAATTAAATAGCTTGTCACTTGTTTTATTGCTAGTTTTATATGAAGTGTATATAATTAAACCTTTCTCGTTGGCTCTAATCTTATCGGCGAGTAAACCCTTAATGATTACTTATGTCTATCCTACTTTTCTAGAGACGCTAGAATAAATAGGCGAGGAAGGGGCATGGCGACCCAAGCAAGACTTAGCTAGACACAGAGGTTATCAATGCACTAATAAAAGTCACCAAAGACATCAACATATAAACTTTAATTAATGGGAAAGCAATATTAAGGGGAGTGCATGATCTTCCGTAGTCACATGACACAAGCCCATCAATCCTGATGAATTAAAGCGTACTAAAACAATAAAACAAAACTACTTAATGAATTGAATACATGCAGGACCTTCTTACAGCTCTTGTATCTTTGTTTGAGGTGTGTCTTGTGCTGCTTGGTCGTCTGGATTCGGCTCTAGGGTTATACAAAAGGTCTCTTAAATTCGTCTGACCTTGGGGTATTTATAGTTTCTGTCTGAGGGATCGATGCGGCGCATTGGGTTGATAGATGCGGCGCATTGACTTAACTTCGCATGGGGTCCAAGATTAATATATTCTGGAATATTCATACACCGTCTTCAGATGCGGCGTAACTTGATCTTTGTATGCGGCGCATGTACTTTAGCTGTCTTGGATTGTAACTGGTGAAATCTTGATAGTGATACGCCGTATGTTAGAAGTATATTGCGGCGTATCTGGAGTAGAACGAGCTTGATCTTCTTCTTTGACCAAAGTTTCATATGCGGCGCATGACAGAATTGCATGCGGCGCATTCTTCAAAGTCAGGCAATGGTCTTCGAATTCATCTAAGTATGATATTGCGTCGTATCTGTTGAGTGAGATACGGCGCATCTTCTGGATTTCAGTAGACTTTTGACATCTCGCTTGTTTTGCTCCATAATTAGTCCAAAATCGCCAAGTTTCACATAATGCTTGTGTTTACCTGAGAATTACTAAAGTAAACATTAATGTATCGATTCTCATATATAATATACACTAGACTTCAAAGCCCGCCCAATGGGCGGGCATGACTTTTAATTATAATTTGGATGGTTTTAGTTAACTTAAAATTATGTTTTAAGTTTGTTATATTAAATACAATAAAATATAGCCAATTATATATGATTAAAAATTTGTTATCCGGATAAAAAAAAGATAAATATACAATCTTGAACTTATAATTTTTGTTACGATATTTTGATGTTACTTATACGTTTTACTTATTTAGATTTTATTGTATTTTATGTAAGTGTATTTTTAAGTGAATAATTTTTGGTTGTTTTATTTTGTTATGGTAGTAGGTTGTGTTTGTTTAATATTAAGGCAAATGTATACTCTTCCCGATAGGCGGGCATGACTTGTAATTATAATTTTGATGGTGTTAGTTAACGTAAAATTATTATTAAGGACGCTGATTTCACGGCCGTGAAAAAAAAGCATACCACATATGGCAAAAAACAAACTTAAACCGAGTACAAAAACCATAGAATGAAATGCATCACCTGATACAAAAAACTCGTCTGACCCGTGCGTTTTAACTTTAGTGGCCCATCTTAAAGTGACCCGTCTGATCCGTTTTTTTTAGTGGGATGACCCGAACCTCCATTCATAATTATAATTTTGATGGTGTTAGTTAACGTAAAATTATTTTTAAGGACGCCGATTTCATGGCCGTGAAAAAAAGCATACCACAGATGGCAAAAAACAAACTTAAACCGAGTACAAAAACCATAGAATGAAATGCATCACCTGATACAAAAAAATCGTCTGACCCGTGCCTTTTAACTTCAGTGGCCCATCTTAAAGTGACCCGTCTGACCCGTGTTTTTTTAGTGGGATGACCCGAGCCTCTATTCAAAACAAAGAAAAACCACTTTGACGACATGAATGAATATAAAAAATAGTATGAAGTGAATTCTTAAAGAAAGGGAAAACTTGGTAAGATAAGATAAAGCACATAGTTGAGTTATAAACTTTCAATGATGTTCAAGTGTGTTTATTTTTGCTTTTAAAATAGGCATACAATGTGATCATGATTTAGATTTTGTCTATGCTTATTGTCCTATACTGAGCTGCATAGGAAACACTACAACTCGTGGTAAGTGCTAACACGGTCCCTTATCATCTTAGCCATCCACCATCTTTCCTCATTGTCATTCACATGTGTAAGATGATCGTATTACTTTTGTGAAATTGATCCTTGGTGACAAAAAAATAACTTTACTAATAGGTGCAAAGAATGTGGAGCATAGGTTAATAAATGACACATTTTTACCCAACCTCCAACTCTCGCCAATCATATCAGTTAGTTAACTTGTGATTATTATTTCAATGTATTACTTTACGAATAGCAAGATATATATTTGTCTGTTGATGTTTTCTTATTATTATTGAGAAAACCCAATTTCAAACAATGTAGCTGCTCCTTATGTTCTCTCTTCCTCCACATCATTTGTATCTGACCTTCATTGCCCTATATTGTATGACCATAACTAACACCCTACAACAAATCTTATCACCTTGTCTTATGAACTATTTCTTCTCCGGTAGATGCATACACACCCTGAACAGTCCAGTAAATTTTACGTCGTGATAGTAAGTATCCTATGTGCTTCTTTCTTGTAGTGTCTCAACCTTTTGCATTGTTAGTTCTTTTTCATGGTCATATGACATTTATCTTGACCTTTCCCATACTGTTAACATAAGAATACACTGGGAACATACTTGTAACCTTGCCCTCCTTGTCTTCCTTGCGATGTGCAAGTCCCGATGGGGGGGCATGACTTATAATTATTGTTTTGATGGTATTAGTTAATGGGAATTAATTTTTATGGTAGAATCTCTGACTTACTTTCGAAGCCCTCTGATTATCTTTGAAAAAAGTAAGTTAACAAAAAAAGATATAAACATACTAAATTATATATTAAATGGATTAAGAACGAAAAAAAATATACTTTTATCAAATATCAGAGAAAATATAAAGCTTTACAACCTTCGTGTTTACAAACTTATTTACATGAATGTTGCGTTTGCTAAATCGTAGAAGAGCCATGACGTATGATTGACACCTTCATTCTAGATTCTATCATAGTGTAATACCTCTTTTTGAATAGGCATGACATTCATGAAGTAATATTAAATCGTCCTTGATGTTGAGGTCGATTTAGTACCTAAAATTATAGCAAAACTTCTATCATGTCCCATATCCTATGTAATTTGAGATGTAGATTAATCATAGATGAGCTTCAAGAAGCTTGATATCAACTTACATCTAGAAAACTAACAAAATATTCCCTATCCAAGGCGCTTGTGTTGTCGACATTAGGCTTTGCTCTTGTAACGACATGTACACGAAGCTAGTTACGGTCAGGTATCGGGTACGACTTTTCATGCTCAAAATTCGACTAACACGAACTGTTTAAGCCTTATTCGTTTTGAGTACCCCTATTAACAGCCCTTTATAAACCTAAAATAAATTTAGTAACTTTGTTACAACAATAACTTGAAACAAACATATCCCTTTTTTTCAGTATCAAGACTATCAACAGCTTTGACTTCAAAACTAAACAAATGATCAAGAACATAAAAAAAAAAACCATTGTTGAATATTTTGTTGGAGTAATATTGTAAAAGAGAATATAAAACTGAAAAATAATATTGGTTCGATCATGAAACCAAGGGTATCCATGAACTGACACAAAAAAGAAATTCACTATTTATTTGTGTAAGTTTATAGATGCCTAAACCAATAATGAAAAAAAAAGACTAAAGAATATGGCAAGTACTAAACTCGCCAAGTATTATATTAAACTTTAGACCGGGTGTAATACAGATCCCTAAAGATTAACATTTACTCACCCATTTCTGACACCTTCAAAGACATTGTTTATATATAACATGTTGAGCACTAATTAACTTGCTTGATTTGTTTACTTAGACGCAATGACTCTTTCGATAATAAGGTCCAGAGCTGCTTTCACTTGTTGGATAATTTGCGGCGTCCCTGCGTGCTCCCTATCTTCAATGTAATTAACATACAAAGTATCCTAGAATTACAATGACTAAAATAGTTATAAACTTTTTAAAAAATGTGAATTTTTTTCAATTCACATTAATAATACATTTCCACATACCTTTTCATCAAAGAAATTCACGTAATTAACAGTTCCACCACCACATGTCGATGGGGGAGAATTTTTCAACTGATATAAGCCCTTATTCATGAGAAGAATCCCTGGTGGTCCAGGCCCTCCAAGAAACTTGTGTGGACTTAAGGTTATGGCATCATAGCCGTCAACAGCAGCTGATCTCATGTCAATATCTACATATGAACTGCTATCAATTTACTCAACATTAAAGTTGTCAGTCTCATGTATATGACAAGATATAAATACATAAAGAATCCAAAGACTTATTTAAAATGTACCTTGCTGCAAATCAAAACATGCGAAAGCTCCAAACCGGTGAAGCAAGCACGACAGAAAACGTGTATCAGAACAAATTCCAGTAACATTACTACACGCAGAGAAAGAACCAAGCATTGGGCGGCCAGTGGTCTGATAGAACTATAGTTGCACTTCTAAATCATCTACGTGCATCAATCCTTCTTATCCAAACCGATCTCCATCACTTCTGCTAGGCTTTGTCTCCAGGATAGGAGGTTAGAGTGATGCTCATAAGGACCTACAAAAACTACCCATCTTTATGTACTTCCTAGACATGATTTCATCACTTTCTCTGTTAAATTTGATGGAATGACAATTCCCAAGACTTCTTGAAGCCGCTTTATAGAGGCTGTAGTTCCTGATCCATAGAAAAGGAGGGCACCATCTTCTGTCCCACCCAAGCATTTCTTTACAAACTCAGCTGCCTCGTGATATATTTTCATGGTCCGATATCCAACATAGCTATCACTTGAAAAACGGCATCTTAGTTACGTGGCCTAGGCGAATTAGCGGGCTAACTTTACTCAGAACTTTCCTATGTTCACCTTTAATTATCACAATTTTCCCAACAATAACATTCATACGGCAGGTTCTCTACGGTAAAACTGAATAGGACAACTATATACTAACCTCGGTTCCTAGCTTGAATGGTTGTTCGGATTACAGTGGCTGTTCCAGCACCTGATTCAAGTGTTTGGTTCTGATTATTTGCCTTATAGCTGTGAAAAAACACACTTCGGACATTTAAATAAGCAACCCCAAACACCCCCTCACATAGAGATAATAGTGTTTGATGTGTAACTAATCAGACAGATGAAGTTCATAAGCAAATCAAATATGAGATACATCTATACCTTAGCAAGCATGTTTATTGGTGCAATATTTTCCCCTAATAGCCACTCATTTGTTACTGTCAGCTTCACAAAACCACCTCGATTTTCGTCGTCAAATGGCTACAGAAATCAATTGTGTCATAATAGAAATTAGAAGACAAATAGGACGTTAATTTTGCCCCATACTTGTGCAATGGGTCCATACTTAACACTACATAATGCAGCATCCATACTTATGAGCAACCGTTTTTTATCAATTACAGCCTGCATTTCACGGATGAATAAAGACGTATAGAAAGAGGTTTCTATGTACATTTGGCACATTAAGCATAAGCAAGAAATGCACTTAGAGTTACCATTCATGCTGTTACTGAAGCTGCTATAGAAAAAAATTGTTTTCTACCAATCTACTTCATTAGCATTAATTGCATTCAATAATAATTCGACATTACCTTGTCAAGTATCAAATTCGTTCTTGTTGAAGAAACTCATTGCAAGGAAAATCCAAGGTTTCGAGATCTGTTTACAAAAGGAAAGTCCCACGTGTCATAATTCAAAAGAAATACCAACCATAGGGACACACAAAAAAGTATATATATGAAAAAAAATAAGTATGAAAACAAAATAGTATATGAAAAACCAACAAACAAAAAAACTCAGAACACCAATTTCATCACTAATCTCAATTCCCAAACACACCCAAATTCAAATCTCCACAAAATCTCAATACCAAAAAACTATATCATGAGAGCGTTTGTTAAGATTGTCAAGAACTACATTACCCATATTAACCTATTAACCTGCATATTGTATATTCATAAGAACTTCGACTATTGATGCGTGGGTTTTGCAACCTTACAACAGGTTTTACCTCTCGAGGGATCTCAAGAGGCTTACAACCCCACCAGGCAGTGTACCTGACCGATGTAGTATAGTGTAGTGGTAAGTACGGGGGATTGATCGTTCTCCACAGGGAATAGTGTTCGTTAGGTGTGAAAGGCTACTCTAATTAGGTCTAAGGGTTGAGGAAGATTCTTTTTTTATGTTTTTATATTTTATGAAAGCAAGTAAAATCTCGGGTTTTGAAGGAGTGGGCGGAATTAGTTGCTAGTCAACTAACCCAAATTACTACAAATGCAAATAAAATAAAATAACAAAAATGAAAAGTGGTGAGAAACTTATGTGTGGAGAAATGTGTTTACTTAGATTTCCTTACTCCCTAACTATCTTTTACCGGTTAATTAGTGTGTATTAGTCGCGTGGATGACGGGTGTATTCCTTAATACCATTCGTGGGGTGGCGTACTTACTTCCCCAAACTCTACAAGCTCCTACTTCACTCCTATGTCGAGCCGGCTAGGAAGCTCCTAACATGGGATCACTAGAATTCGCTTGTGCATTAAATACAACCATATAAACCTTTAGTACGCGTTTGGTTCATGTTTCTTAAGACGTTCAAGCAAGTTACCGAATAGGAAGTTAGCCAGTTTTCTTAAGCCTAACATAGATAAACAATCATCCAATACAACTAACAACACACTAACAACCAATAATCAATAGCTAGGTTTCATTAGATCTAAGCAAACACAAGATAAAATTAGCCTAACATGTTAAACAAAAGACAAGCATAAGATAGAATCAAACAACACATAGACATATTGAATGATTAATTGATAACTTATCTTTCAATGAAACATGGAAGATCTCAAGGCAAGAAGCCCTGAAAAGGTAGCTAAAATCGTCTTAGGGTTTTATCCCAAAATTCCACACACTAAGCTCTCCCTTATGACAAAAATTTAGAAAACTATATATAGACTTTGACATCTGACGGCGTCACCTTATGCATTGTGACGCCGTCACCTCGCCGCTTTTAGGGTTCCCGGATGACCTTCTTGACGCCGTCCCTCTTTAGCTCTTCAAAAATCCATTCTGGCTTATCAAGGCTTGACGCCGTCGGACCTATAACGTGACGCCGTCCCTCTTTGATTTAAGCCGTGACGCCCTTGATTTAGTTAAAGCGTGACGCCGTCAGAATTCTCATGCAAACTCACTGGCCCGTCATGAGTAAATTTCACATCCAACTTTTCTTGCCAAGGCATGACGCCGTCTGGAGTTAATGTTGACGCCGTCAAAGGTGACTTTCAGCACAATTTTGAGACTTTGCCGTTTTCTTCACTTTTATGCTCCAAAAACGTCCAAAATGCCTCCTTTTCCAGATTTCTCCTCAAAAGTACCTAAAATGACAAAAGGAACGATTTAGGGCAATATTTGATCAAATAAATACGATTTCGGGCTTAAATGACCCCTTAAAAGCGGTACACTTTTCGCCTCATCAAATACCCTTACACTTGAGATTTGCTTGTCCTCAAGCAAATGCGCTTTTATTCTAATCAAAATACAAGTTAGGGGTCATTTAATGCAAACATAAAAGTAATTACAACAAATAATCGTTCCACTTCAATCATAATAAGCACGGAGATTACATACTAGCACCTCACAAGTAGTGTTTAGATACTCACATCTCTCAAGTGTCATCAAAATAAATCTCATAAATGAAAACGGATAATATCTCTCACTACCTGTCATAGCAAATAGATTACCATAGGCTTGGGAAAGGATCGAAAACCTCCTCCACTAGGCGTAAGCACCTAAGATAAACTATCAAAGAGGGCTTTTAAATGGGTTATAACGTTAGGTGTAGGGAAAAGGAAAACACGGTTTTGTTGGATACGGGATATTTTACTGGTGGCGAGTTAAAGATCTTGATCAATTACATGTACTATACAATGTTGCTAAGCCAAGACTAGACTCGATCTTAAGCTAATGAAAGAAAATAACAAAACATAAACATAAAATAAACATAAAATAAAACGGGATGGTAGTCCGTATGTTTTTTCTATTTTTCTTTTTCTCATTTTTTTGTATTTTTCTTGATTTTTTCGATTTTTTTTTTTTTTTTTTTTTTTGCATACACTTTTACCCTACCATCCAAAATAATACATCATAGGGGCGTTGCATCCCCTTACACTTGAACTTTTACATAACTTTACAAATAACTATTCTAATGACTCGAATTAAGATAATTGAAAAACTTGGAGTACTTTTAAAACATTTAGCACATATGGGGGTAATAAATGATGTTCTTCCCCATTACTCCATTACACTAGTACTTTACCCATGAGTCCCAATCGTCCCAAAACAATATGTACAAGGATATGACTCGACTTAGCAACCATGTAATCAATTAGATAATTAACTTGGGTTTAAACAAATGTTGTCACAATAATGCACTAAAGATGAGTGCATACAAGGTAGGCTAAGGCGATTTGGGTGTACATTTAAGTGGGGTGTAACAAATTCTTCCTTTAAGTAAAATGCTTAAAGGTCGAAACGAAAAGATAGGCTCTGAGGGGTGTACTAGGGGTATCGTGTACTAAAAATGAGTACAACGCAAAGGGTGTGGGAGAATTACTTGACCAATGTAGCCAATGTAATTATAACAAAAACACAGGTGTAAAACAATGGGTTTATCCTAATGCCTCTTATCATGTAGTAAATCTAACTACACGAATGTAGTCTCACTTGTGGCCTCGGAATGGTCCTAACGCAAGTTCTAGAATCTAAGTGCTACCGGTACACATCATAGCATAAATGCTTTTCCTACCAATTCTAGGGGCGAGCCTCACATATTTGGGGGTGGAAAATTTTTTTAGTGGTACGGTTTTTGTGCTAGTCATATAACTCCTATCCGTGAGACGCTCATTAAGATCAAAGTTTCACTCCTATATGTTGTAAAAAATTTTAAATTTGGCACTAAAATTACCTTAACAAGTATTTCTCTCAGCTTTATTACACATCTACTATTAAACAAACAAAAATCAAGCGCAATTGTATTCTCAAAAATCGTACTTCTACCCTCCCCTTACACTTAAGATGAACATTGTCCCTAATGTTCAAATAACAAGATGTAAAAGAAAAAGTAAAAGAATGAAATCAAATACTCCCCTGATTCGCTCGTTGGATAATGAAATTACACGGTTAAATCTTCCTCCAAAGAGAATGTTGAAGCTCCATGACTAATGCATCGCCATAAGCTTGATTCAAAACATTTCCTTGTCCAAAATAACCTGTTGAACCTGAGAAAACAAACACGAAAACCTGCATAACATCGGCGGGATAAAATCTATATATAAGGATATAATGCTTGTGGAATGATAACTTTGCAGATTCCTGGAGATTATAAGTTGGAGATTTTAATAAAAACTTTTTATGAAAACAAAATTTTCAAAAATTTCTGGAAATTAAATCTGACGCCGTCAGGTTATAACCCCTGACGCCGTCAGAAATGGCCTGACAAAAATTTTCATTTTAAGTTTCCGGAAAATTTCTGGAAAAACCTTTACCTTACTTCCTGGAAATTCTGCAAAACATCATTATGACTCGATACAAGCATTTGACTCAAACACACTCTAATATGTATGTTAATTTATTATTATTACGATTCATGTTCATATGTGTTCTAATAAACCAATTTGACTTTCCCTTACACTTAACTTTTGCAAAATACCTTTATATGTAGTTAAGACGAAGTTAAAAACAAAATAAAGCATTTTCACAAATTAGTTTTTGACATGAATCAATAAGAATAAAAATTAAACACACATACGGGAAATAAAATCAAACAAACAAATAAATGAACACACAAAGCAAATAAAACAACAATCCAATGAGGCTAGCATGCGATAAAAGAAAAATCAATGTAACAAATGTTTTAAGGCAAACAGATGCCTTCCCTAAATTATTACAGACCATATTGTTTCAACACATACAACCAAATATCAAATTGTTCAAACATCAAAACATCAAATCACAACATCACTGGGGAGGGGGTCCTTGGCGATAGTCATAGCCAGGAGGAAGATGCCCGTAGTACCCGTATGGAGGGTAATCCTGCTCACGACCCGGGAAAGGGTCAATCTGCAGATGCGGGTCTATCTGATCACGTGTGGATAGATGCTGCATCTGACGAACCGTGTGATCATACATCCAGTCGAACCTCTCGTCCGCCCTGGTCCTCCAAGCATCAACCTGGCCCATCCAGGTCCCCTGGTGAGCCTGCCAGTCCCCCCTGCTCATATGCCGGTAGTAATCAGCTGTACCGGCCTCATACCCATCATGCTGCTGCTGCTGGGGCTCCTCCTCCTCATCGTCATCCTCATCACCATCATCCTCAGCTCCAACCGGGTGATACCACATAAAGGACCCGTCATGCATCTCCATGATCACCTCCATCTGCTTCAGGGACCTCTCCTTCACCGTCCTGCATTTATCACCACTCAAATACCTCATGACCTCGGGCCTGAGGACTCCATAAGACTGAGCCAGTCGGGTGATGAACATCCCACCATAAATCCTGTCACCTTCCCGCTCCCCAACTCCACCATGCATAAAGCTAGCAACCCAAAACGGGATGTTGCAGTAAACATCATTAGAGTAGATGGTGTACAAGTAGAAGAGATCAGAAGCTGTGACACGGTGGTGAGAGCTGTGACGCCCTGTCAAGCTGTAGGTGAGGCAACGATGAGTCAACCGAACCCTAGGATCCCTGATTTGGGATGCTACAGTGGTCGAGGTATACACCCCATCCCCAATAGTCTGCCAGAAAATAGAGCATCTAAAATCATTCTTCATCGACTCCCCATGCAACAACCTCTGCATGAACCCTGCCTGAATGGTATCATGCTGATCATATAACCCCAGTCTCCACCCAAACTCAGTAACAGAACACGTCCTTAGCTCACCCCCCAGCCTGAAATAGATCGTGGTACCGCCCACATCGGTCCTCGCCTCAGCCATGTCAAAATGAAAGGTGGCAAAGAACTCCCGTACCAACTCCTCATATACCGGCTCCTGAATCTTAAACAGTCTTTCCCACTGGGGGCCGGTAAACCCATCTGTCTGAAAACTTTGGAGAAAAGTCTGCTCAAGACCTACTCTCCTCAGAAAGCCCCAGTCAACCACTGCTCCATTCTCGACCTTGTGTAGTAGCAATTGTGCGTATTTGCTTGTAGCAGCATCGTTGTCAAAGATACCCCAACTGAGGACCGTATCCCCAAAGTTTTCTTGTTGAGATCGGGAAGAACTTCCTCGGCTGGGTCTTTGACGCTTACTCATTATCTGGAACAAAGCAGGAGGAATACAAGTGTTAATATGTGAATTAAAAGACTTGGTGGCGCATCAGACAGGTCTGACGCCGTCACGCTTTGATAGGTGACGCCGTCAGATTTGATCAGTGTTCAAATCCATAATTACGAGGGAAAAATCAATATTCAAACTTCAGGCTCAATAACCACACACCACTTTTTGCAGAAAAATGGGTGATTGGATCACAGGTTATGGTTCAAATTCGTGGCCTCCCTATTAGTGAATAGACCCAATTGATTGCCAATCATCAAATGCTTTAATCTTTGTTAAATAACACTAATTAAAACACATTATGAGTTCTAAGCATGAATCAATCCTAGGGTTTCACAAGTTGGGGATTTTCGAAATTTACAAATCCTATGAGTAATTGAAGCGAAAAGAATGAGTAAAAATGACTTACCACGTGAAGATTGGAAGCGGGAATTGGCGAATTTGTCCTGGGAAAATCGGAGGTGGGGTTGGAGAGGATATGGTTTGTGGGGTTTGTGATGAAAGTGATGGAATTAAAGTTATTATTGCTGTGCAGACGGGGTGACGGCGTCAAGTGCAAATTCTGACGCCGTCAGATTAGCGTATTTTGCTACTTTGAGCCAGTTTACAAATGAGCCCCTCGTACTTTAAGAGAGCAGCTATTCAGGGTCAATAATCCTGATAGCTAGTCTCGTTAACAAGTTCCTCCTGGGTCAAATGTTTTGTTACTGTCACGGGGTGTAGTAAAATGTTGAAAAGGGTCGGTTGACGTCTTATTCGGGTCCCAATTTCCATCAAGGCGAGTATTCAGGGAGTGAGAGGAACTTTCCCAGGGGGTTTTCAAAATGATGGTGCGCTTTAATTGAGTTCTTCTCACACCTGGCTTAAAGCCAAAAGACCGTTTCCTAGCTTCATAAAAGTTAGGGAGCGTGACAACCATGCTCCCCACGAAAATGCTGCGATCATGAGAGTTTTTCTCGCGAGAGGACCTAAATAAATAAGAGGGTTTTGACAGTGAAGGCTCGGGGAGGAGGGTTTTATCATCCCATTCGTTGTATGGTTCATTAGGGACCGGGAGTTCAAAGATCTTCTCGATCTTTTTGTGTGAGGCTTCTTCCCTAATTTTCTCTTTTATTCTCGAGATGAATTTTTCTGCTAGCTCCATGAACATATCTTGGGTGTTTTTCAAGTGAGTTTCTAATTCCTTGATACGTCTCTCTTGGTTGTTCACGAAAGTTAACATTATCCCTTCAAACTCATCTTGTCGTGAGAATTGGCGAAACGTATGTTTACCAATTGTGTTCACGCACTCATCGGGATTTTTATCAGCCGTAGGTATCTCAGCTTTCATTAAGCTCTCAACCTGCCTTTTTATGTTTGCGAACAGCTGTTCTTGGGTTGCATTCATGCAATTTAAAATCCCTCCTTCCGAGAATGTTGAGTCATCCCATTCTTCTTCTTCGTACTGTGCTAAGTCCTCAATGACTTCCCAGCACTTATCGACACTGAGCCTGCTCAATCTCCCATTGGCGGCGTAATCTATGGCTCTTCTAGTTTGATGATCGACACCATCATAGAAGATTTGGATTTGTAGCCAAGGATCCATGCCATGGTGAGGGACCTTTCGGAGTAAGTCCTTGAATCGAGTCCATGCCTCGTAGAGAGTTTCGCCTTGACGTTGTTGGAACATCAAGATATCATTCCTTAGCTTGGTAGTTCTTCCCGGTGGGAAAAACTGAGCAAGGAAACGAGTGGTGAGATCATCCCAAGAGGTGATGGATCCTGCGGGTTGACGTTCTAGCCACTGACTAGCTTGGTCCCGCAGAGAGAATTGGAAGAGACGCAATCGGGTCGTCTCTCGAGTGGCAACATCAAGGTCTATAGAATCAACGATTTTAAGAAAGTCCTTGAGATGTTGATTAGGATCTTCAGAACGAAGTCCATGGAATGCGCATCCGCTTTGCACCAACCGGATGGTGTCGGATCGCAAGGGTGTGATATTGGCTCCTTGAGTGAGCTCAATGGTGTTTCGATAGCCGTGGTGGCTAGGACGGGAATACTCTCCTAAAGTACGGGCTCTAGGAGGTGGTTGTGGTTGTTGTGGTGGTGGGTTGTGGGGGTTAAGGATATTACCATCTTCCATGATGTCGGACGGTATGGTTACGAACAAAGACACGAAGAAAATAGATAGACTAAAGAAAACCTAGAAAAATAAAATAAAAATCTCACTAGAAAGGAATCTAGTGAGTAGACCTAATAGAAATAAAAATTCAACCTAAACAATAACTATTCCCCGGCAACGGCGCCAAAAACTTGATGCGTGGGTTTTGCAACCTTACAACAGGTTTTACCTCTCGAGGGATCTCAAGAGGCTTACAACCCCACCAGGCAGTGTACCTGACCGATGTAGTATAGTGTAGTGGTAAGTACGGGGGATTGATCGTTCTCCACAGGGAATAGTGTTCGTTAGGTGTGAAAGGCTACTCTAATTAGGTCTAAGGGTTGAGGAAGATTCTTTTTTTATGTTTTTATATTTTATGAAAGCAAGTAAAATCTCGGGTTTTGAAGGAGTGGGCGGAATTAGTTGCTAGTCAACTAACCCAAATTACTACAAATGCAAATAAAATAAAATAACAAAAATGAAAAGTGGTGAGAAACTTATGTGTGGAGAAATGTGTTTACTTAGATTTCCTTACTCCCTAACTATCTTTTACCGGTTAATTAGTGTGTATTAGTCGCGTGGATGACGGGTGTATTCCTTAATACCATTCGTGGGGTGGCGTACTTACTTCCCCAAACTCTACAAGCTCCTACTTCACTCCTATGTCGAGCCGGCTAGGAAGCTCCTAACATGGGATCACTAGAATTCGCTTGTGCATTAAATACAACCATATAAACCTTTAGTACGCGTTTGGTTCATGTTTCTTAAGACGTTCAAGCAAGTTACCGAATAGGAAGTTAGCCAGTTTTCTTAAGCCTAACATAGATAAACAATCATCCAATACAACTAACAACACACTAACAACCAATAATCAATAGCTAGGTTTCATTAGATCTAAGCAAACACAAGATAAAATTAGCCTAACATGTTAAACAAAAGACAAGCATAAGATAGAATCAAACAACACATAGACATATTGAATGATTAATTGATAACTTATCTTTCAATGAAACATGGAAGATCTCAAGGCAAGAAGCCCTGAAAAGGTAGCTAAAATCGTCTTAGGGTTTTATCCCAAAATTCCACACACTAAGCTCTCCCTTATGACAAAAATTTAGAAAACTATATATAGACTTTGACATCTGACGGCGTCACCTTATGCATTGTGACGCCGTCACCTCGCCGCTTTTAGGGTTCCCGGATGACCTTCTTGACGCCGTCCCTCTTTAGCTCTTCAAAAATCCATTCTGGCTTATCAAGGCTTGACGCCGTCGGACCTATAACGTGACGCCGTCCCTCTTTGATTTAAGCCGTGACGCCCTTGATTTAGTTAAAGCGTGACGCCGTCAGAATTCTCATGCAAACTCACTGGCCCGTCATGAGTAAATTTCACATCCAACTTTTCTTGCCAAGGCATGACGCCGTCTGGAGTTAATGTTGACGCCGTCAAAGGTGACTTTCAGCACAATTTTGAGACTTTGCCGTTTTCTTCACTTTTATGCTCCAAAAACGTCCAAAATGCCTCCTTTTCCAGATTTCTCCTCAAAAGTACCTAAAATGACAAAAGGAACGATTTAGGGCAATATTTGATCAAATAAATACGATTTCGGGCTTAAATGACCCCTTAAAAGCGGTACACTTTTCGCCTCATCAGAACTTCGACTATCCAAAATAACCCATTCCAATGTTTTTTTTTTTTAACTATTTGGAGATTAAAATAGTAATACTCTGTCTCTTCTATATGTAAACCAAACAAAAGAAAACATAAATAACGCAGTTGAACATTTATCTTACATGTGAGGCTTAAAGCTGTACTTGGAATCAGCCATAAAGCACAACCATATAGTGCAAATTTCTTGCAGCGTAACATACTTCTATTTAAAACTATAGAATAGCAAAAAATAATAATAATAATAATAATAAATAAAGAAGAAATATATATTGTAACACAAAAATTGAAGAATTGATCAAAACAAACTACTAATCAAAACTAACAAATTTCAAATGAAATTCAATAAGCGCACTGACCTCTAAGACGAATAGACGGCGAGCCAGCATTTTCTGTAGCACTCCTGATACCTTTTCCAACGGTATTATGAAGTTGACCATAAACATCGACTTCTGGTTGCCCAGCTAATTCCTTGCAATCACAAAAAAAAAAAAAAATGGCAATGAAATAAAATGCTAATTCAGGGAACTCACTTTTCACTAAAGCATCGAATGGTTTTTTAATTTCTTCTCGAAAGATCCATCTTTTGTATTTTTTTTTGAACCTGTATTACACAAACCAACCAATAGCCAATTATAAGTCAGCGATTGCAGTACAAATTCCCCAGTGCTCTGGGTCCAATTTTTCTGTGTCCGCAAAATTCGTTAGGAACTCAATCATTACAACTTGTAGAGTGTTGGCCACCATAATAACTCCGATAGAAAAATAGCTCTTGAGGATACCTTCAATCACATTCAACTTCTCTAGCTGCCTTGAGTTAAATTTATTAAACACTTGGCAGAGAACAAAAGTATTGAAGATTATAGTATTTTTCACTTTCTCATCCACATTAAATATTGATATCAAACCACCTTTTAAAATGTGATTGTACTAATGACAGGGATTACCATGGGCATTATTTAAGATCCTTACAATGACTACCATCCTTTAAAACTATGTCATGACCAGTTTCAGGTTTTTAATGACAATGAGAATATAATCACATGTGACCTTTTCAGGAACTTATACGCTTTTTTAAGAGTTTGACCAAATTATTCAATTAGATTGCATAAACAACTGCTTGAATGGCGATTTCAGTATCCCATGTTTAACCGACGTTACAACTTACAACCCTGGATGAGGTGATAATGTGTTCATAAACTTTAATAGAACTCCCTATAAGGTATACATTATTGTTGAAGTACGTAGTATCATTTTTTAAACAGAATTCATATCTGAAACTGATTACCCATAAAGGAAATGGGCCAAACTGGTTGAGCTGGTAAAGGGGGCCACAATATCCATTTTATATATGGGGCAGTACCCGCTTACTACTATAGTGAAAAACACAACATCATTAAGTGAAGTGGCAATTACCTGTATCGTGCTTGAATATACCTTTGTTTTCATAGAAAGGGCTCGTTTTTTTGATTTGATAGCTCATCTCGAATACGCCTGCATTCATTTAGTATTGCCAAATATCAAACATTATTATAAACCTAATAATGTCAAAACATAAATGCATATAAATTGAATGATTGAACTGCTATACACACTATAAACATAACTGCTATACACACTATAAACCTAATTGGTACTTCTTGATCTAAACCAGATATTGCAATTTACCTTGAAAACACAGCAGTGATAAACTAACAACATCCAAAAGAGACCTTTTAAAAAAATAGTTGAAACAATAAACAACAATGTCTTTTGACTGCTACACGTACTACAGTCAGAGACTATTAAACTGCATACCTGCAACGGCTTCGCTGCAGCCAATTTAACCTCAATCTTCTTTTTTCGCTCCTCATCTGTTGTACTGACTTTGTTGATCATTCTGCTTCCTACCTTGAACTACTATCACATCCATCACATCAGGAACTCATCTAATAGGAATAATCCTAAACTTATCCTCCCCATAGCCCAAATTCCTCATCCTGCTCGATATTGTACCCAAATTCTTCCCCATGTGATACCCCCGGGGCTGTCTTGATTAGAAGACCTGTGCAAAAGTCACAAACTATAAAGATAATAAAAATGAACAACGAAAGCAGAAGTTAATAGATTTTCAAAAACAAATAATGACACAATGAATTATAACACATAGGCATTGATACTATACAATACACACTATTAGCATCAAACTCCAAATTGTTGAATAATTATGCATCAATCTTTAACATGATTAACCTTGCTCGCCATTTAGCGTTTCAGGAAGGGATTTAGGGTTTGGGGAAGGGTACTATGAATATTGATAGGAGACTCAGTATGGGTTTAGTTATGACCCTGATGTTTTTATCCCATAGTGTCACAATTGCAATTTTGAAACATAAATTTATTGTTCTTCTTGGAGTATTATTGTTGCTACAAACTACAAACACTGATGGTAATTAGTTATATGATCATAGTAAAATAAAATAAATAAAAAAAAACAAAACCTCATGAGAAAACTTAACATGCTACTTCCAAAGAACACGTGTTATTCTCAAACCTGCACACACAAAATACAATAATTATTTACTTGAACTTAATCAAATCAAATATATTAAATTGAATACGCACAAAATTAAAGGATAATTACCGATTTGAAGACTCTTTAGCAAAAAAACCACTGTAATGAAACCATCATTTGTATTATAGTTGTTGCTTGAATTTGGGTAGCCTCGTCTCAAACCCTAACTGATTATTACCTTCTGCCATAACTTGAGTTATTATTTCATCTTTTTCTTTTTGAAGAGCAGTGGCACCTTTAACAAATACAAAATAGTAATCACACAATATCATTTATCTCAATAGATAATGATCAAAATAGTAACAAATAAAGATCAAAATACTTACTTTTTTAATTAAAAAAACAATATCATTTATCTCAATAGAACCTCATCACCCCCAGCTGGAAAAAAAAAGAAAAAAAAACACAATTGAATAATAGTTTTTGTGCATAGATGAAGCCATTATAAACAACCTACCTGGATACATATTACCAACAAAGAAGACGAACAACCTGCGGACAAAGCTGGCAGTACTAACAATATATCCGATAAAGCTAACAGTATTAACTTTCTTGAGCCAGCAGTATTAATGAAACAAATAAATAACAATAATCCAAATAAGAAGAGGAGTACCCAATAACCTGTTCACAATCAAACAAATGAATCAATTTATTTTCTATAAAATAACAACTCACAAACCTGGCAAATTAGAATAATGCATAATTTTAATTAATAGATTAAAGAAACATTACATGGGATGTCAAGCATTCATGGTTGCAAACCTGTGATGAAGAAAAAAAAATGTAAACCGAACATTAGAAGAAAAAATATATTATGAATGAAGTGCATATTTTTTTCCTGTATGTTTTGATTAGGGTTGGCTAACTTGTAGGGATTCTCCTAATTATCTCATATAATTAATATTGCAGAACTATATTTAAGGAAAAGATATGCTTGATAATTTAAATTGCTCTTTTGTCTAGTATATCTTTTTTGTTTTAGGTGCTTCATCACAATCAATGGCTTGGTTCCATTGGTTGAGACGTTTCCATGTTAACCTAAAGATGCATGTTCGAATCTCACTATGGTCATTTTTTAAAATTTCAGATTTAAAGGTCAACTTCGAATTATTTGGTCAAACATTGCTGACATGGCATGCTTAGGTGGAATAAGTGCATGATTACTCATCAATCCAGCGCTTATTCATCAATCCTGCATTTGATGACGTCATGCGCATACTGTTATGTATAATATGTAGATAAAACAAGTCAAATAAATAGGATAAATGATGATAATAAAATGTACTTATTTGAGTTCATCATTTATGTTCTTAAAAGATTTATGGCTTGAACTTATTTGTTCTTATTGGCGAAGAGGATTATTCGTTGCTTATTTGACGTTGAAGTGGAATTTTTCAAGGTTGTGTTTTATCATACATTTTTAGCAGGAGATAACTTGTTCGTTCGTTCAAGTGACTACGAATTGACAAACACTTGAAGGAGTTACGTTATTGTGCTCAGTGATTATTGTCAAGAGATTGCGATCTCCTTATATGTTAAGTATACGTTCGAAGTCGTATTTAGTACAAGATATAAGACACAAGGTTGGTTTCTTCTACTTCAGCATCCAATTGGTAATGATTAGTTTTCTTCATCATTACATACAGTCTACAGAATTGGAGATTCAAATGGTTAACATATGGGTTTCAGGGGAAGCTTTAATGTTCAAATGATTAACCATTTATATGCTACATCGATGTGAAGATTTTTACTACTGCTCATTGTTATTACTACTGCTGGTTTTGATTTCTACTGTTTCAAGTTCATTTGATGTGCGGAAAACTTAATGGTGGGTAATTTGAGACATTGGAAAGATGGATTGGACGTGTGATATCGGTTCGTGGTTGTGAAGATCAAAGTTGCATTTACTTTGAGTCCCCTAGTGGATAAGACAAAAAGGGGAAGAAGATTTACATAGAAGCTGCAACTTGAAGATCCTTGATGATATAGCATGGATTAAGGGGAAGTCGTTTTCTTTCATACATATTAACTTCAGGGGAAGTTTGTGCTTACTTGGTTTTGTCATTATCAACTAGGGGAAGATTGTTGGGAATTATATTTAAGTTGATAAGACAAAACAATGAAAGATGAGGGACTTATGGAGACAAAGGATGAAACTTCACAAAAAGAAAAGATTACTACGTATCTTTTATTATTCTAAGTTTATTCTTTTGTAACCCTAGTATCTCTATTATATAAAGAGATACAGGGAATTAGTTTTATAAGTGTGTTAAGATGTAAATCATCAGAAAAGCGTGTGTGTACAGGCGTTTTATGGGAAAACGCCTAGGGTAGTTTTGTTTAGCCTCAAGGATCTTTGATTCCTTGTTATAGTGTAGATAACACGTACTACCATTGATCAAGGTAGTATTGGGGCTGTTGGTGTTTGTAAGTAGTTGTTAGAGATGATGACGAAGAAACCTTATTGATAATAATAATATTCTTTATGTTATTCCGCTGTGCTTATTATTATCTTTGTGCTTATTGTTTATCCTAGATCAAGGTCTAAACAACCTAGAGTCTAAAACGGTCCAAGAACTTATTAGATGGCGTGTGCTTAAGTTCTAACAGTTAATGCATACCTAATATGAGTAGCATTGAGAAAATCAATGATTTTAGTTCAAATCTTCAGACCCTGTAGGTTTTTCCAAAAACGCAACATTATTATGTGGTTCAGTGAAAGTAAGATGCAACATGATAATTTGATTTGGGGGTTTTCGATTTGATGATAAAAACTCAATTTCGGTTTGAATTAGAGTGAGTTATGTTCGTATAAAACTAATTGTGTGGTTTGATTTAAAGATTTATACCCTTAAGTGAGAAGTTACACAATCGTACCCTGTTTTTGAAACCTAGCGGCAGAAACCTAGCAGCACTAAGTTAGACTTAGCAGCACTAAGTTTATGCTAGCAACACTAACTTTTGACCAAAATTTTCCCAGCAATATTTTCAATATCTTTTTTAAAAATCATACTGCCTGTGATCAGATAAACTCATTCAAAGAGCTTTCTTGATAGGGTTCCCAGCTCGTGGCGGTTGTTACCTCTAACACAAATGTATTAGATTCACTTTTTCTCGTTGTTCTCTATACCAGATGTCCTTAGACTAGTCACACTATCATTAAAATATGATAGAATGGTATAAAGTGAGTTAGCTCAGTTACTATCTGACTAACTAAGGCCATCAATACATGTTCAAAATACCATAACTTGATTTCAAGAAAGAGATTTTAAAGAATCTCCCAACTCAGGTTTAAAACCTTTGTCAAATGATCCCCAACTCAGGTTTAAAACCTTGGAAACACCAGTTCACCATGCAGAAGGAAGTAATGACAATAACAACCCTAATAGTTTGGAAGAACAAATCCTGAGTCAAGTAACTGCACTTAAAGCCTTAATAAAAGAACACAACACCAAAGAAGGAAGCCCACTCAAAGCAATCCGAATAGACTTCGATGAGGAAGACCCTAAGGAGACCGAAACCAAAGATGCCAGAAAAAAAACAAGAAGATGACCTGGCCAAACCCTACAAAGAAGCATCAAGATGTCCTTTCACCCGAAGAATCATGGAGTTTTCAGGGCCGAAGCATGTGATGCCCACCAATATAAAACTCTACGACGGATCTACAGATCCGGACGATCATGTCACTAGATTTTGCGATGCAGCTAACCACGGTGAATGGCCCATGCCGGTATGGTGTAGGATGTTTCAACAAACATTGGATGGTTCGGCTCAGGGATGGTTCGACCGCTTGCCCAACGGCAGCATTGACAATTGGGAAACCCTTCGTTATTAGTTTGTGACAAGGTTCGCTCTCAGAAGAAAGTGCATTAAAGATCCGATGGAAATTACTAAAATCGTTCGGCAGGCGAATGAAACTCTACCAGAGTTCAAAGAGCGGTGGACTGACGAAGCCAGCCATATCTCCGGCGTACCGGAACTCATGCAAATCTCATCCTTTATTAACGGTAGCAAATGCCCTGAGTTGGCCAAATGTTTCTCTGATCGAATTCCACACACAGTGACTGAAATGATGATAAGGGTGGATGATTTTGTGTTGGGAATTAAACCTCATAGTTTGTGTTGAAGATTATGTGTTTTGTCTTGAGAGGATCTAGACACAACTAGGGGAAGATTATTGGGAATTATATTTGAGTTGATAATACAAAACATATGAAAGATGAAGGACTTAAGAAGACAAAGGAAGAATTCTTCAATTGATGAAGAATGAAACACAAGGGACTTGCTCGATAAAGAAGATTTTACTTGTTAGTCCTTTGTAGTATTTTGTAACCCTAATCCTCTAGTATATAAAGAGGACAAGGGACGTAGGTTTTAAAGTGGGTCAAAGATGTAACATCAAGAAAGCGTGTGTTTCTAGGCATTTAGGGTTAGAAAAACGCCTAGGTTAGTGTTTGTTCAGCCTCAAGGTCGAGTCCTTGATCCCTGTTACAAAGTGTGTAACACGTTCTACCTTGATCAAGTAGAATTGGGGTTGTTGGTGTTTATATTATAGTTGTTAGTGATGATGAAGAAGAAACCTTGTATCAATAACATTGATGTTTATATATTCCGCTGTGCATTCCTGTTTGTCTTTGTTATTGTTATCCCTAGTGCTCAAAACGATCCATGGAGTTATTCTAAACTCCACAATTGGTATCAGAGCTTGGGGGGGCTCGTTACCTAGGGATTCACAAGGTTTTTAGTCGAAGAATGATGAAGAAAATCGACTTTGGTTTCTATTTTCGTAACTTTCTGCAGAGCTATTTTGCAAAGGCGATTGCTCATTCGTTAACTGTTGGATCGGGCTGAAATTTTTGTTGAAGGTTCTTGGCATATCAAGGTAGATTTTCACCGGAGGGATCTTCAATCTAAGCATTCGTTTGGAAGATTTAGATTAGCAAAGTCTTCTGCAAAGAAATTTTCAGAAAATCAATTTTAGGGTTTGTTCATAATTATTTTTTACGATCGATTTGATTTGCTTGTTATATCTTGTTGTCTGATGAGTGTCTAAATACTCATCATTTCTATCACATTTAGATTGCAAAAACATTTAAAAACATGCAGATATGCTTCAAAATACAGAAAATATCATTTGATTGTGTTTTTATCTGTTTCATGTGCAAAAGGATTGAAAAAGTTGAAAAATGAACATAGTTTGCATAATTGTCAAATTCAGTCCTTTAACTTTCAGAAATTGGCAAAAATAGTCCCTGGTGTTAAAAATATCATTCAAGGTCCCTAAGCTATTTAACTTTTACAATATTGGTCCTTGGATGAAAGTTTTAAAGAAATGGCAGTTTTGGTCCTTCAAGTTTCAAAAATGGCAAAACAAGTCCCCCGGGTTTTAAATATTGAAATTTAACATCTTAAGTCCTTGGGGAATTGAAACTTGGCATAAATGGTCCTTTTGATAATATTGGAAACTTACCATTTCAGCCCCTTCGCAAATCAGAAAATACAAAAATGGTCCTTGTGATTAAACTACAAACTAACCGGACCCTTTATTAAAATAAACCCAAACCCTCAAACCAGCCCACCATACACCCAAGCCCAACCCTAAATAAACCCGACCCAACTCCCTTTATTAATAAAACCCGGGTCAAACCCACACCCCTTTCTCCTTCCCTCTCCCACCTTCACTGTAACAAAACCATGGTGGTTTTCACCACCACCTGTCCACCACCTTTCCACCTCATTACCTACTCCTCACTCTCACCTCTTCCACCTCACAACATAGCCTACAACCAATTAATGCTTTCCCACAACTAAACCACCTCACTTCCCCTGTTTTTGTTACTAAGTGCCAACTTGGCTACTAACCTTTTCTTTCTTGTCTCCTCCACCAATACAACCGTCCAAAGTTCTTTAATTGCAAAATTTCGGCTGCAAGATACATATCTCACTTTTGGCGCCAAAAGTAGATTAAAAGGCTAAGATCACTTTGACTCATCCAAAGGTCAAGATTATTGATGGGAAATGTTCAGAAGCATGTCGGGAGTGCAAGAAGTCTATAAAGAAAGAGAAGGAAGCAGCATTGCAATATATCTAGTTTAATTTTATTTTATTTTTGTCGTTTTTAATGTTTTTTTAATTTCCAGAGTTAAATTAAGCTTTCAAGAACCTTTGTTAAGTATTATCAGTTGTAATCAATCTTTTGTAAGTCTCAATTACATTATTAATCATCAATATCAGTTTATGCAATTTTCTTGTTCAAAATCTCATGTTACTGTGAATATCATTGTTAGTTGTTGTTTATGGACTCATAAGCTCATACAAGCTCCTCATATAGCTTGTGTAAGCTATTAGAAACCTTAAAATTCAGTTATAGTGTTAAAAAGCAAAAATACAAAAGTGAGACAAAAATGAGTGAAAATTCAACAATGAAGAATGCCATGATCAAGAAGCTGGAGCAGGGTTGATTGTGGATTGCCCTGGGTTAGAAGCTTATTGGTAAGCTATTAGGATTCTCACTTGGTCCTTGTTCTGTGTTTTCAGCTGGATTCCACTTGTAAGCAAATTTCTAAGTTTTTTTTTTGGCATATTACTATAGGTCTGAGTTTCATGATGTTATTGTTGGTAGTTTATGCTTATTTGGTCTTATGGGATGATAATGTGACCTATGGAATTGGATTCAAGGTCTAAATCATTAGGTTGCTTTGAAAATTTCATTTCAGTGATTATAAAGGGTTGTTTGGATTTGCTGTGGTTATCTGTGATTCAGGTTGTTTGTATTGTTGTTTGTTGTTGTTATATGCTATATTAGTTGATATTAGCTCAGAGAAACAATAAAAACCTGTCCTTGTTTGATAAAAAGTCAAAATCACCTTTGATCTCACCTTTAGTTGTTCACTGTATTTTATAAAAATTAAACGCAATACGCCGTATCTATGAAAATAGATGCGCCGTATCGTTTGAATAAGCTCAGTACAACGATAGCAGTTTGCAGAAAATACGAAAAATAAAAACAAATAAAAACAAACGAAAATAAACAAAAATTAAACACACAAAAACAGAAAATATGCAAATAATACAATGAATGCAATTTAACTAATATACAACAGAGTTAGCGGTTAGATTAAAAATTAAAAATAAAACCTAATTAAAATACTAATCAAATTAACAGATAATAACAATTCACTCCCCGGCAGCAGCGCCAAAAACTTGATGGAGCGTGATGTGTCGTTGCGGTTTAGCAGTATTAATGCCTACTCAAGTTTTAAATTTATATTTAGCCGACTTATCAATAACACACACACATTAACGAGCAGTGTACCCGGTCAGTATGAATATAATGGTAAGTAGAGTGTCGATCACTAAGAGTGGAACGTATTATCTAGTCATTCTAATCAGTATTTTAATATTCTAAGTTAGCTATACAACCTAATCTAACGCAAGGGGGTTCAGCCTGAGAGACTGGCACGTTTTGGTTGCAATTAAATAATAAACTAAACTAATGAGCACGAATCAGCGATAGGCATGCACGTACACAGATAAATACTCGAGACAATAAGAAGACCTGTCCTGATGATTAAGTAGATTGTCACTTGTTTTATTGATAGTTTTATATGAAGTGTATGTAATTAACCCTTTCTCGTTGGCCCTAATCTTATCGGCGAGTAAACCCTTAATGATTACTTATGTCTAAAAGTTATTCCTAAGTGATCAATTTAGTAACAACCGTGGGAGCCACATTCTCTTCCGTAGTCAAATGCGCAGGCCACTAATAAACACAGAGGTTATCAATGCACTAATAAGTAGTAACCAAAGACATCAACATATAAACTTTAATTGATGGGAAAGCAGTTTTAAGGGAGCACAATCTTTCTCCTCACATTACACAAGCCACCAATCCTGATGAATTAAAGTTTACTAACACAATAAAACAAAACTACTTAATGAATTAAATACATGCAGGACCTTCTTACAGCTCTTGTATCCTCGTTCGGGTGTGTCTTGTGCTGCCTAATCGTCTGAATTCGGCCTTAGGTTTCTGTGGTCTTCGTACTTCGTATATATTATGCTCTCCGAAATTCGTCTGGTCTTGGGGTATTTATAGTTTCTGTCTGAGGGTAAGATGCGGCGCATCTAATAAGTAGATGCGGCGCATTGACTTAACTTCGCTTGGGGTCCAAGATTAATATATTCAGGAATATTCGTACACCGCCAGAAGATGCGGCGTAACTCCATTCTCAGATGCGGCGCATGTCCTTGCTGTCTTGGATCGTATCTTGTGAAATCTTGATAGTGATGCGCCGTATGTAAAAAGCAAGATGTGGCGTATCTGGAGCAGAATGTCTTGATCTTGTACATTTCAGTAGACTCTTATCTTCTTGCTTGTTTTGCTCCATAATTAGTCCAAAATCGCCAAGTTTCACCAAATGCTTGTTTTTAACTGAGAATTACAAAAGTAAACGATTAAGTATCAATTCTCACAGATAATATAATAAAACAAGTCAAATAAATAGGATAAATGACGGTAATAAAATGTACTTATTTGAGTTCATCAAATATCCCCCCACTTGAACTTTACTTGTCCCCAAGTAAACCTTAGAATTAATCTTATGAAAATGTATCCTAAAAGATATTAGGATTTATTTTTATATTTAAGCATGTATTCATTTTTGTCATAATCACACAACCAAACACTTAACGAATTAGAAGTAAAATAAAATAATTTGATAAAAGCAAATCTAATCGTTTAACTATCCAGTCGTGACGAATATTCTATCATAAGCTTGGCAAGTATACACATCTCCCCCACTAAAGCCAAGGAATAACAAGTCTAAAGCGGTAAAAAGGGTTTGTAGGCTTAAGGGTTAATCATTCTCCTTAATCTCTATCGATCTCAAATTCCAGAAAAGGCGACAAAATCACAAATACATGATCGAATCCACGAACACGATACTTGCAATTGCTCAAATCCTTAACTCGAATAGGCTAAAGATAGGACCAAGTAATCTTCACCAATAATATTATATCAAAAAGGGCGACAAAATCATAAATACATAGCCGAATCCACGACTACGATACTTAAGATTGCTCAAATCCCTAATCTCAATAAATCAAAGGTTTGGATAAAGAATAATATAGGGTATGGATAATAATTGGGATACAAATAGGTGTAAAAAATGAAAAATAAACGAAATAGATAAATTAAAATCCTAAGTGTGGTTAATCACTATCCCAACCATCCCATGAATAAGACTCATATCATTGAATAAGTCACGCTTTAACACTTGAAACACACGCTTTAGGTAGACACGAATTATACTCAACAAGATCTTAATCAAATAATAACCTTTAGTTGGCGTTCCCATAACGTTCAACTCTCATTCAATCCATAGATATAATATACGACAACTAGTGGTGATATCGACCACTTAATACAAAGCTTTACATAAGTTGGTAAAAACAAACATCCAACTCTTCCTTTTTTCTTTTTCTTTTCTATTTTTTCGATTTTTTTTTTTTTTTTTTTTTTTTTTTTTTTTTTTTTTTTTTTTTAAACATAAACAAAGATGTGTAAAATTTCACCACATCACTATAATGATAATTCTGGATAATTTTTCCATACTTTTCATGACTTCAGAAATAACGGTAATAGTGAAAGTAGTAAACACACGAAAAATAAACTCAAATATATACAATATTTACTTTCACTCCAATTGCATTGTGCAATTTCTCGACCTAGCCAAAGATAATGAATTACGCACGCGAACACAGGTAATGTAAGGAAACACACTTTGCCTAAAGTAATTAACCAACCACGGATTTTAATTTACAGGGTAGGCTAAGGTGTAAGGGTGTAACGAAACATTTTAAACATTGGTGTAAGAAACGAAAGGAATGGCTCTGAGTGTTTTTCTAGGGGTATCTTACTCTAAAAGTGAGAGTAACGAAAGGGTTTATACGGGGGTTAACTAACCAGTGTAGTTAGCTAATAACATATAACATATAAAGGCTTTTTGGGTGTAATCCTAGAATTTTACCAAGTTAGACAATTCATTCCAATTATATAAATAATACTTATTATGGTGGTCTCGAATAGTATACAAGCCACGTTCTAAAGTTTACAAGTCACCGGCACACTCATAGATTTGTGAATTTTGAAAAAAAATCACAATTTTTGAAAATAACGTCATGTGTGCAGCTATGCAACTTAGACTTTAAACAAAAACATGCTAAAAAAATTTAAATTTTGATATATTAAGGACATTTTAAGCATAATTTTAAGCATAATTTTTGAAAAGTTTAGGACAAGTAAGTGTTCTAATTCTCCAATCCCCCCACTTAAGTTAAACAACGTCCTCGTTGTTTGTATAAAAGGTTAAAAACTGGAAAATAAAAGAATTAGAACAGAAAAACTCCCCTGAGATTTGCTCGGTATGATCCTCCATTTGTATAAGAGCAAAAATCGTCTTTCTTGTGGATGAGAACGTTTAAGCTTCATATTTGATGTATCCACAGGAAATGCAGGAATCTATAATACCACCAAGACTTTAACACACCTAAGTTAAGAAAGTTCAAACTTGCATAATACATTAGTAGTTAGTAAAAATAAAACTTAAAAATTAAAATGAAAATTATCAGGTTAATCGATGCGCCGTATCTTATGGAAGAAGATACGCCGTATCGAGCCTGGAATAAATACGAATCAGAATAGAAGATGCGTCGCATCCTTAACCAGGGATGCGCCGCATTAAAATAAACTGATAAAAAGTTTTAAAGTCGAAAATAAAAAATGCAGAAAAATAAAGTAAGATATGACCAGTGCAGGAGATGCGTCGCATCTTAGAATTGAGATGCGCCGTATCTGCTGCGGGCCTGACTGACTCGACACAGAACAGAATAATAAAAATTTTCCGGGTTGTCTCCCGGTCAGCACTTGTCTTTATTCCAGAGTCTTCAAGTTAGACTCACGTTCAGCTCTTTATTTTGTTCTTGTCACGGTCCATCCTTCTTCTTTCATCCGAAAGATGTTCCCGTATAGCTCCGCAACATTTTCTTCCGTTCGACTTAATCTAGTATAACTCTTGGTCTTTGTAGCAACATATTCCTCATCTGGTCCCAAAGAGTATTTAATGACTTTAAATTTTTCAGAAATAATCATGGGTGGCTTATTATAAGGGATCCCAAGTAGTCGACATTTTCTTTTGATGAATTCTTCTTCGTCTTTATCAACAAACTTAAAATAAGGATCCTTAATCAAATAGTTATCAAGTTCATCAATTAATGACTTATTGTTATCATCATCGTGAATTGCCTCCCACTCTCTTTCCAATTCCCATTGTAATCGTCGACTAAGCTTCGTGTAATCATCAAATTGTTCATGCACCCATTCCCAGAAAGTAGTATTCGATGCTCCCTTTAGCTCTTTCAAGTATTCGATTCTACCCTTTTCTTGCAAAGCCTCCGCTTTTTGTGGGCAGTCTTCAACATTATCATACCACTCATAGTCTTCAAAGGTTACATCGTTTCCAACCCGTTTCATCCCAATTATACTTCCCCCATTACAGGTTCCGTCACTCTTATAATCACAGGTCGGCCAAACACTACTCCCATCCTTGAAAATGAAAGGTGTACAGGTGTGATTAATGTGCTCAAATTCCCATGGTTTATCCCAAACCCATGGTATTTGGTCATTCCATTCGTAGTACCAGGTGTTTTTGAAATCATCATAAGTCTTGAATCCTTGTAGATCTCCAGTTAGCACATCATCGTCGACTTGAAGAAGGTAATTAAATTCTTTGAATTGTTTGCACAAGGGTGTCTCATAATCGAACACGTCAATGTCTATTCTGAATAATTCTTCAATGCCCTCATTGATTGTTGAATCATGAAGTGACGACCCATAGTCGCTCTCTACTTCTTCGTCTTCACCTCTCATCCAATATACCCATAACGCATCTTTAGTAGCTCGATCCATGCTCTTATGGTTATTGAACTTACTAGCCAACCAATCTGAAAAATCAACATTGTTAGGATCGTGGTCAACGTCAAAGCAAGTTGTTCCAATCATTTTCCTCCTTAATTCCATGAACTCGTTAAATTGTTCCCTAAAACTCCGTGTCAACCATGAAGTCATAATCTGCTTGACTTCATTTGCAGGGGTAAATTTCGGACTACCATATTTAAGTTCAAGCCATTCTTCGAGGGAGATGTCCATCAACCTTACCAACCTGCCATGAAATAGTAACTCCGCCACAGCATAAATTCTTTCATCGTCCAGATAGTTCTCATTTAATCCCCAGTACTGTTCGGAATAAGGCATGTAAGAGATTTGTATATGTTGGGTATTGCCTCCACCACAGCTTTTATTGCTTGAGTTCATGTATTCAATTTGGAATTTCCCATCATTCTCTTCGATAATAGTCCAAGTCAATCCTTTAGATTCAATGATGGGCCATAAGAGTAGCAATTCATCTTCAGTGTAGCTCATTAGTAACTCATAAGAGAATATCCCATCTTCAATATTGCATAAACGTTTAAATTCCTTATAAGTAGCCTCAAAAGGGGTTTCCCAAGAAAATAAATCGGCGTCAATCATGAGCACATTGAAGTTGACATCATCAAAAACTTTCACATCGAATGAGTCCGAAAGCAAGAGTTCCTTAGCAAGATATCCGTACACTGACATGTCTTCCATAGCAAAACCTGTCATCATAGGTAAAATCTTCAGTAGGATTTGTTCGCTAGAAGAGAAATTAATGAATATAGAAACGGATATAAGAATAAAAATAACTGATATCTGCAGATGATGCGCCGTATCCAAAAAGATGGATACGCCGTATCTTATCACGTTAAAATTTAATCAGACTTTATTCAGAAAATAGATACGCCGCTTATAAAGTAGAATGCGCCGTATCAGTTTTAATTATCAAAAATCGATATTTATTTAAAATTAAATGCGTCGTATTAACAAAAGTTAATGCGCCGTATTTTCGTTACGTTTCAAAATACAAGATTTTTGATTCAGAAGATACGCCGTATCGACAGAGATCGATGCGTCGTATCTGTTTAATAATTCGAAAACTGTTTTTAATTAAAATAATAGAAACGCCGTATCTGCTAAAGCAGATGCGTCGTATCGCGTTATCGCTTAGAAAAAAATTTTCTTATTAAAAACAGATACGCCGTATCTTGGGGTAGGATGCGTCGTATCGAATTAATTAAACGCGTTGTATTTTATAAAAATTAAACGCAATACGCCGTATCTATGAAAATAGATGCGCCGTATCGTTTGAATAAGCTCAGTACAACGATAGCAGTATGCAGAAAATACGAAAAATAAAAACAAATAAAAACAAACGAAAATAAACAAAAATTAAACACACAAAAACAGAAAATATGCAAATAATACAATGAATGCAATTTAACAAATATACAACAGAGTTAGCGGTTAGATTAAAAATTAAAAAGAAAAACCAAATTAAAATACTAATCAAATTAACAGATAATAACAATTCACTCCCCGGCAGCAGCGCCAAAAACTTGATGGAGCGTGATGTGTCGTTGCGGTTTAGCAGTATTAATGCCTACTCAAGTTTTAAATTTATATTTAGCCGACTTATCAATAACACACACATTTAACGAGCAGTGTACCCGATCAGTATGAATATAATGGTAAGTAGAGTGTCGATCACTAAGAGTGGAACGTATTATCTAGTCATTCTAATCAGTATTTTAATATTCTAAGTTAGCTATACAACCTAATCTAACGCAAGGGGGTTCAGCCTGAGAGACTGGCACGTTTTGGTTGCAATTAAATAATAAACTAAACTAATGAGCACGAATCAGCGATAGGCATGCACGTACACAGATAAATACTCGAGACAATAAGAAGACCTGTCCTGATGATTAAGTAGATTGTCACTTGTTTTATTGATAGTTTTATATGAAGTGTATGTAATTAACCCTTTCTCGTTGGCCCTAATCTTATCGGCGAGTAAACCCTTAATGATTACTTATGTCTAAAAGTTATTCCTAAGTGATCAATTTAGTAACAACCGTGGGAGCCACATTCTCTTCCGTAGTCAAATACGCAGGCCACTAATAAACACAGAGGTTATCAATGCACTAATAAGTAGTAACCAAAGACATCAACATATAAACTTTAATTGATGGGAAAGCAGTTTTAAGGGAGCGCAATCTTTCTCGTCACATTACACAAGCCACCAATCCTGATGAATTAAAGTTTACTAACACAATAAAACAAAACTACTTAATGAATTAAATACATGCAGGACCTTCTTACAGCTCTTGTATCTTCGTTCGGGTGTGTCTTGTGCTGCCTAATCGTCTGAATTCGGCCTTAGGTTTCTGTGGTCTTCGTACTTCGTATATATTATGCTCTCCGAAATTCGTCTGGTCTTGGGGTATTTATAGTTTCTGTCTGAGGGTAAGATGCGGCGCATCTAATAAGTAGATGCGGCGCATTGACTTAACTTCGCGTGGGGTCCAAGATTAATATATTCAGGAATATTCGTACACCGCCAGAAGATGCGGCGTAACTCCATTCTCAGATGCGGCGCATGTCCTTGCTGTCTTGGATCGTGTCTTGTGAAATCTTGATAGTGATGCGCCGTATGTAAAAAGCAAGATGCGGCGTATCTGGAGCAGAATGTCTTGATCTTGTACATTTCAGTAGACTCTTATCTTCTTGCTTGTTTTGCTCTATAATTAGTCCAAAATCGCCAAGTTTCACCAAATGCTTGTTTTTAACTGAGAATTACAAAAGTAAACGATTAAGTATCAATTCTCACTGATAATATAATAAAACAAGTCAAATAAATAGGATAAATGACGGTAATAAAATGTACTTATTTGAGTTCATCAATAATCTAGCTTAATTTCATCTTATTATAGTTTAATATAACATAATCAGTAGGTAAATCTAGATTAAAGTTCATACAAGTCAATTATTTAGTTTTACTTAAAAAGTCAAACTTGCCCTGTGCACAATTCAACTAGTGTTTTTTTTTAAAGCTTGTATAAGCTTCATTAGTGCTTGTTAGCTTGTGTATTTTGGTTCTTTGTGAAGCCCATCTTGATAGATTGCTGTTTATATGCTTATATTTCCATTTCATGCTTATTTGGATTGCTTATTGTGCTTATCATGTTTTCTCAAAAACCACTCACTGCACTGAGTCATCAGTGCAGTTGAGACCCTTTTCACAAGCCAATCAAAAGTTCATCACTGAGCTTAAGCTTGTGTATTTTGGTTTTTTCTAAAGCCAATCCACCATATTACCTGGTTCAAAGCTCATCTTTCATTTCCATGCTTATTTGATAAGCCTGCTTATTGCTTTTAGTTTGTCCCATCTCTCAGCATATACTGAGTAATCAGTATATTTGTGGCTTTTTCATAAGCTCTTCATAAGCTCATTAGTGAACCCCATACTGTGATCTTTGGCTTTTTGGAAAGCCCACCAGCTCAGCTTGCTACTCCAGTACTTATTTTGTGCTTTTAAGCTTATTTGATAAGCTGAATTGCTTTTGAAACTAGCAGCAGGTTGGTATACTAGCAGTACCTTGCTTTCATCAGCAGTACCTTGCTTATTTGCTTATTCAGAGCTTATCAGTGCTTGTTTCTTGTCCATCTAGCTTATTCTCAGTACCTTTTATCTCATTTCACTTTTGTTTCATTTGTATAGCTTATTTGAGAGCTTATTCAAAGCTTAAATTCTCAATTTCAAGCCAAAAGCTTGACTGTTAAGCTCATAAGCTTCCAAACTGCTTATTTTCTAGTTTTAAAACTTTTGTCTTCATTAAAGTTTGTTATTATCAGTAGTATAATATATTTGTAAAAGAAAATTCAAGAAAAGCCAACATAAAAATAAGTGATAGCTTCTATTTAAGCCATTTGGCTTATTTTCAGCTTTTTCAAAAAGCACTTTTCAATTTTATAATTTTCTTATCTTCCTGTCACCTTAGAGTATTTATAGAAAAAGTTTCAGATTTTTCTTTGATCATTTAGTATTTATTATAATTTAAATTAGTTTAAATAATAATTAATTAGTAATTAATTAATAATAATTAGATAAAAAGTGTAAAAAATATATTTTCAGTCTTAAAATAAGTTTTAGGTTATTTTAGATTTATCTAAGTTAAAATTTTAATTTTTTAGGATAATTTCCTATTTTCTTTTAATTTAGTGCATTATTAAATAATTATAAATAGTTTTTAATTAATAAAAAATAAATAAAAAGTCTAAAAAAATAATTTTCTTTTATCTTTAGGTTTATAAAAAAGTTATTTTCATATTTTTAGGATTAATATTTCTTCATTTTCACTTTTTATTTTGTACGTTTACGTTTATTTAAATTTAAACGTACGTTTCTAGGTTTCTAAACGTTTTTAAGTAATTTGGTTTCCTGTATTTATTCTTATAGCTTGTTTAAAGCTATTCTCTTTTATTTCCTTAGTCCAATAATTCAAAACCCCCTTTTCCATTCAATATCACCAGATCACAAATCCGTTTTACTACAGAATTCACATCTCGCTGGGACTTAACGACCCGGGGATACACTAACTCCTTGGATAATTGCATTGTGCTCTCAAGTGATTGACTTTTATTGACCATTTACTTGGTAAATTTGGGTTGACTGTTTGAGACCGATCATTGTCGATCACTCTTCTTACCCTACATAATGATATTGGTTGTTGTGATTATCATAAACCCGAGGTTCTCAGGATGATCACAGTTTAGGGTTTCTTATGATTCATGGTCTGTTCTTAAATGTCTTATCAAAACTGGTAGTTGTTTTCTACTTTAAGGAAACCCTATGATTTTACACCCTAATGTAACGATCAAGATACATGTTCAGGAGGTCGGGGATGCTCAAAATAAAGATTAAACATGGCATTATTAGGTTAAAGAATGGGGAGGTGTGTGTGTTTTCTAGAGAGAGAAAGGAGGAGAAAACACACACACCTCAAGAATACGATAAGACATCCACCCTCCTAGTTATGACTAGGAGGGGTATTTATACTAGTTTACATACAAAACTTTGACATATTGGCAAGATAAGTCCCTGTACTTAAATACTATGCAATTCCCTAATATAACATTACTTTAAGGCTAACAATCTCTCCCCAAAGTGATGTTATACGGGAATTGCTTACAATGTTCCCTACAAGTAAACTATAAGCACATAAGCACAGAGAATGGTCTTCAAACTTCATCACTTCGTTCAGCTTGCAGAATCTTCTCAGCTTTCATTTCTTTACTTGCAGAAGAACGTGAGAAAATCTAATTAGGGTATAATTCTGGGTGCCCTGAGTGCTCTCCCCTAATTAGTGCTCTCCCCCAAACTGACAACCTTTCTGATTACTGCCCTGAATCTGAAGAAGTCTTTTGATAGTTAAATGCATTCCGTCTTTAGTCTTCTAACACGCAGCGGATCATGTAGAACAGACTGTAGACTCGACCTTCTTCAAGATTATCCCTTCGGGGGAATAGAGTATCAACATCTTCATCTCACAAAATGCATCCCAGTTATCTTTCCTATGATAAATCAGCCCATAACGTACACATGAAATGATAACATCAAAGTAACAAGTTGAACCACTGATCATCTTGATTTTGTTGCCCGAAATTGGTGAAGGTGGATAAGGTAGAAGTGCGTAGAATAAGATGAGTGGAAGATAAGACATAGAATCAACCAATCTCTGACATAAATCAAATCATTTCATAAATCATTAAGCCCGATCACGTGAACTTGTTGTGCGTCCTTGATGTACACATTTCTCTCTCCCTGCTGGTTACGATTAATCGGAATCAAGATAATGATGTGTACGTGAAGTATTAACTGGAAGCACTTTATCATTAAACCAATCAGCATGTGAGAAGATGTCGATAAACCCAATCTACTAACAATACCATTTAAGATGTCTAACTCTTTATCAACCTCCTGTATCAAAAACAACGGCTTTTTGTAGTAACCATATGAGAAGATAGCCCAAAATGACGAACTTGAGAATTAAGTAAAATCTCCCAGATTTGTGACTTAATCTTGTACGATCCTTGTTGACTAAGAACGGTGTACAATATACCCTTAACCAAAGTACTAGTACAAAACCTCTTGACGTATCCTAACTACTTTGTGAGAATAGAGAGAAAGAATCACAAAAGTAGCTAGATATCCAAGTCTTCGTCATCATTAATATAAGCCCAAACAAGTCATCTTCGCAGGATGGTAGAAAGAAAGAAGATGAAATAAGTACACGCGTCCATAAAACCTTACTTCAAACCTAAATAAATAAGAACGAATCATCGCCGTAGTCACATTTCATTGTAAACATTAGCCATTGTCTTTTGATAGTGAATCTTGATCAGGATCGTTTAAGCTATACGTGGTGTTTTGAGGATGTTGACCGGTAATATTTTTGTGATTTTGGTGTGGAGCGAGTTTGAGAGATGCTTTATTTTCGATTCTAAACATGCTAGGAAAATTGGAGTTTATGAAATTTTTACGCCAAATTTTGCCGAAAAAAATTCGAATTTTGACCTAAAAAATTGAATTTTGGGCCAAAATTTTCATCCTTACACCATAATTTGAATTTAGCGTAAAAATTGACCATATAGTCTCTCCTCGAAATTAAATTTTACTCAACTTTTCGATTAGAAACAGTTCGATCAGAAACCCTAGTTCGATCAAAAACCCGAAGCTCGATAACAAAAAACCTTAGCTCGATCAAAAGATGAAAGCTCGATCAAATAACTTGTTCGACTACTAAAGAAGTTCGATGACATGAGATTCGACTACACACTAGTTCGATTAAACAAGTTGTTCGATCAAAGGTGAACAAACATAGTCTAGTTCGACTATATTGTTCGATCAAGGTAGAAGTTCGATGAAAAAGTTTCTCGATCAAATAAGTTTCTCGGTCAATGTTGTTCGGTCAATCAGAAGCTCGATGAAATCCAAGTTCGATCAAAAAAGAAGTTCGATCAAACAAGAAGTTCGAACAAATCCAAATTCGATCAAACAAGAAGTTCGATCAAATGATAGTTCGGTCAAATAGTTCTTCGGTCAAATCCAAGTTCGATCAGAAAAGTTCTTCGATCAAATGAGTTTCTCGATGAAAAACAAATTCGATCAAAAGAAGTTCGATCATTTCATCTAACTCGATGAAACAACCAGTAATTCGATCACAGAAGTTCGATCATTTCATCTAACTCGATGAAACAACCAGTAATTCGATTAAGTGGTAGAAACTCGACTAGAAACTCGATCAAACAATAGAACCTCGACTGATGAACAGTACCGTACCAAAATCACTTTTTCCACCTCAAAACCCCACGATTCGCCCCTGGTTAGCTCTGATACCAATTGTAACGATCAAGATACATGTTCAGGAGGTCGGGGATGCTCAAAATAAAGATTAAACATGGTATTATTAGGTTAAAGAATGGGGAGGTGTATGTGTTTTCTAGAGAGAGAAAGGAGGAGAAAACACACACACCTCAAGAATACAAAGAGACATCCACCCTCCTAGTTATGACTAGGAGGGGTATTTATACTAGTTTACATACAAAACTTTGACCTATTGGCAAGATAAGTCCCTGTACTTAAATACTATGCAATTCCCTAATATAACATTACTTTAAGGCTAACACCTAACAACGATCTCACTTGGCAACAATGAAGAAAAACGCAAGCCTTAATCTGTCTTACTTTGATTGATTCTGTCATCATAACTGGTGATTGTTTTCAAGTTTATCTTTTGATCATGATAGTTGCTGCTGATCGATGTACCTTTAGGTTTTTGTTTATCAAGGTTTGGGATATGTCATGACTATTAACTAGTTTTGGTGCGTTGAATATGTTTCAATGATGAACCCTAGTAATTCAAGTAAATTGAATGATGACAAGGCTGCGTGGTCTACTGGTTTATGTGGTGCTAAGATCTATTCATAGATTATGGCTGGTGGTTGATTGGTTATTAGGGTTTTGTTAAACCCTAACTGGATCGGTTTAAAAAGATGCTCGATAGTTTTTGCTGCCATTCTGAATGATTGATAGTACTGTTTCTGTTTGAGACTTAGTACTGCTATTTATTTAGTTAGTACTGCTGGTCCCTTATTCATTAGTACTGTTTGTGGTCCTCAAGAGTTAGTACCGCTTTCACAAAAGTACTCGTTGGAGTTTTTAGCAGTTTGATTATTTAGTACTGCTACGATGTTAAGTACTGCTCCATGTGAGTTGAAGTTTTCTGTTCCTACTGCCACGTTAATACTGCTATGATATTAGTACTACTGCATCGTATTTTGTACTGCTCATCGAATATTAGTACTGCTACTTATGACTTTGTAATGCTCGATCTTTTTAGTTAGTACTGCTTTCAGAAAGGTGAGTACTGCTCGAATACTCATTAGTACTGCTTCGTATGAAAGTTGATTCGTGTTTATCCAGCTATATTCACGTTACTTGTTGCTGCTCAATGGATTAGTGCTTCATGGATTTGTACTGCTTGTTTTTATGCTTCTATATTAAAGTTCTCAAATGATTGATGCAAGTATGTTCACATTGAAAAGGGTATTGATGGAAGTTTTGTGAACAGTAAATGATTTTGTTATTGGATGATTATGGGGACACACAAGGAATCTGTTTGGTTGACATAGTTACAAATGAAAGGGGAAGGCTGTGTATACGTTAAACAGAATATACAAGTGGGCTGATTTGATGAGGTTTCTAATTTTGTTCAATATCAGTTTGTACATGTTTTTGGCTGCTGATGGAATTTTGGAGTTATTGGACGACACACACAAGACATTGGTTTTGGTTTTTGGTTTATTTGATCTTAATGGTTTAATGGCTCGTTTTCTTGGAATATGTGATTACAAAGACGATTATTTATCACTTATTTGATGTTGTAGTTGAGTTTCACAGGTGCATGTTTTTATCATATCTCAAAGTGGGTGTTACACTTTGAAGATAACTTGTTCGTACGCTCATGTTGTGACGAAGACTTGTTAAAATCTAGCAAGATGGTTTTGCTATCACTTAAAGGAGTTACATTGTAGTGCTCAGTGTCTCATAGTTAGATGAGGATTTTATCAAGAGGTTGTAGTCTACTTATATTTCTAGTTTCATATAAGTTTGGAGTCACGTGGATAGTACAAGACATAAGACACAAGTTTGGGAAATTCTACTTCTTCATCAAATTTGTTATACTCAGTTTTCTTCATCAGTGATCATTACATCGAGCTTACAGAATTGAAGATTCAAGAAATGGTTAACATATGGGTTTCAGGGGAAGCTTAATGTTTAAATGTTTAACCATTTATATATGCTACATCGAGGTGAAGGTTTTTACTACTGCTAGTTGTTATTACTACTGCTGGTTTTGATTTCTTCTGTTTCAAATTTATTTTTAGTGCGGAAAACTTAATGGTGGGTAATTTGAGACATTGGAAAGATGGGTTGGACGTGTAATATTGATTCGTGGTTGTAAAGATCAAGGTTGCTTACTTTTGTCCCTAATTGATGATGACAAAAAGGGGAAGAATATTTATATAGAAGATTGCAACTTGTAGAGCCTTGGTAGTATAGCATGATTTAAGGGGAAGTTCATTTATCTTTCATATATTTTAGCTTCAGGGGAAGTTCGTGCTTATTTGGTTTTGTCATTATTAACTAGGGGAATATTGTTGGGAATTATATTTGAGTTGATAAGACAAAACATATGAAAGATGAAGGACTTAAGAAGACAAAGGAAGAATTCTTCAAATGATGAAGAATGAAACACAAGGGACTTGCTTGATAAAGAAGATTTTACTTATTAGTCCTTTGTAGTCTTTTGTAACCCTAATCCTCTAGTATATAAAGAGGACAAGGGACGTAGGTTTTAAAGTGGGTCAAAGATGTAACACCAAGAAAGCGTGTGTTTCTAGGCGTTTAAGGTAAGAAAAACGCCTAGGTTAGTGTTTGTCCAGCCTCAAGGTCGAGTCCTTGATCCCTGTTACAAGGTGTGTAACACGTTCTACCTTGATCAAGTAGAATTCGGGCTGTTGGTGTTTGTATTATAGTTGTTAGTGATGATGACGAAGAAACCTTGTATCAATAACATTGATGTTTATATATTCCGCTGTGCATTCATGTTTGTCTTTGTTATTGTTATCCCTAGTGCTCAAAACGATCCATGGAGTTATTCTAAACACCACAGTTTGTACTGCCAAGCTTAAAGTTCCCACTGCTGAAGAATTACACTAGCAGTACTAACTAGGTTAGTACTGCCAGTACAAACACTTTGTACTGCTTATGTTTTGAAGACAGAAGAAAACATGTGAGGAGATAAGTATGGAATAGATTTGGTGTATATCTTATATAGTTAGAGTTATACGAATATTGTGTATATTTATACTTATCTTGTAAAGGACTCCTTATTTTGTAAAAGGAGATCCTATGGTTAGGTTTAATATCTCATTCATATCCTTAGCTGTGAATTGTTTTTTAGCTTCAAGGTTGTAAACCCTAGTGATATCTTAGATCACTTGTATTATTATCAATAATATTGAAGCGTTTGGTTGATTAATCTCATTGTTCATTCACTGTTTCATACATACATTCATACATCACATGTACATAATCTTCTAAGTGTTTAGTAGTAAATTCCGCGTGCTACTTTACATAAACTCAAAGTATCTCTAACACAAGGCGTGTGTTTAGATCCTATTAGGTGGTATAAGAGAGGAGGGCTCTCGATCTAGGGATTCACAAGGTTTTTATTCGAAGAATAAAGAAAAATTCGACTTTGGTTCAATTTTCGTAACTTTCTGCAGTGCTATTTTTAAAAGGCGATATCTCATTCGTTAACCGTTGGATCTTAACGAAATTTTTGCTGGAGGTTCTCTATATATCAAGGTAGATTCTCACCGAAGGGATCATCAATATGAGCTCTCAGTAAAAAGATATGATTTTTCAAAAAGTCTTCTGCACAAAAGGAAGTAAGTCAAAATTTTAAGGTTTTTAGGGTATTGTTTTCTGATTTCCTTATTCATATGGTTCTAATTCATTATGGAAGTTCGATATATGTTGTTTGGTGTCTAAAATTCATGAAAGAAAGCAGCTTTGGATGTGTATGATCGATTTTTGGTGATTTTAGGGTTTTAGCGACACTTTAAAGTGTTGTCTTTATAGTTTTTAATTATTGGTCGATTGATGCCGCTTGGTTGTACTTCTACTATTGATGGATATATGTTTGTTGTTTGTGTTACTGGAAAAGCTACAAATGAGTACTTCATGATAAATACTGTTGCTCTCGCAATATACTACTGCTCTTTGATTTTTAAGGTTGCTTGTTGATGGCTTGGTATAGCAGTTGTATTGTGATTCAAGTTAAAGTTGCTCGTTATCTTATTACTGCCACAAGAAAGTAAGTTACAATTGTTTGTCTCGATTTGTTAATACTGCTAGTAGCTTTAGTTTATGCTGCTTGTTAGTTTTGCAACTTAATGCTGCTACTTGATATCACGATGGATGGTTAGTACTGCTGCATTGAATGATTTGTACTGCTACGTTTACGGTTAATACTGCTGCAATTATTTATTCGTACAGCTCAGGTTGAACATTTAGTACTGCTCGTTGACGGTTTGTACTGCTAGGTCGTTGCGTTAGTACTGCTATCTTTATACTCAGTACTGCTCGATTTTTAACTTAGTACTGCTAGAAGAATATTTGTACTGCTGTGGCAAAAGCAGCCTGTTGGATGAGAAAAATAAAGAATCATGGATATATGGATTTGGTTTAAGGCTTTAAGAAGTGAGGGGAAGCTTATATGGTTTTTAGCATTGATTCGATATTGATTGATATTGGATGAGTTTGACACACATAAGAGTTATGGATGATTTTTGCAAGGAAAAAGGTATTAGGAGAGAGTTTAGTGTAGCTAGAACTCCTCACTATGGATAGAAAGTTAACAACAGGTGGTTGTAAATTCCTAGGTTGCAGGCTGATTTCATGGCAATGCAAGAAGAGGACTATTGTGGCCACTTCCACAAATGAAGCCGAATATGTGGTTGTTGCTAGTTGCTGTGGACATGTTCTTTGGATTCAAAATCTGCTACTTGATTATGGGTATAATTTCATGAACACTATAATCTTTATTGACAATAGCAGTACCATGTGTATTATTAAAATTCCTGTTCAACATTCTAAAACTAAACATATAGAGATTAGACATCACTTTATAAGAGACTGTTATGAGAAAAAGTTAATACAGGTTGTTAAAATTCATGCAGATAACAACTTTGCTGATTTGTTAACAAAAGGTTTTGATGTGGGGAGGTTTCAGTACTTGGTTACAAGTATTGGAATGCTCAACCCTTAAAGTTTTGATCTCTATGTGTTTTTGTAAAGCCAATGGATTTGTACTGCTAGGATTGTCAATGTGTACTGCTTTGTATAATTTGTACTGTTAATGCAAATTAAGTTTGTTAAGTGAAACTGTTAGTCAATATTGTTAACTGTCATATAGAGAATGCTTTGTATTGTGTTTTCTTGGTTTTGGGCTAACATTCACAGGTTGAGTAAGCAGTTTGAGTGGCATTGTGAATTGAATGAGCTGTGGTTTGGAGTTTGCTGAGTTTGCAGTGTGTGATCCATAACACACAACAAATGGTAATCAGTTCACCATGTCTAACAAACATCAAGAACTGACTAGTCCAGAGCAAACGGTTTCTGGTAAAGACTCATCAAATCTGTTTATGGTTGATAGTTTACCAAAAACTATATGGTTCTCAACTCACCTTGCTTTACAACAAAGAGTTGGCTAGTCCAAAGCAAACGGCTATTGGTAAAGACATATCAAATCCGTTGATAGCTGATAGTTTGCTCAAAACTATAAGTGGGCAGTATTGTTTTAAATCAATATTGAGTTTATACTGCTCCTTAAAAATTTTGTCAAAAAGTTTATACTGCTAGGCAACAGTTTGTACTGCTAGTATAAAATTTTGTATTGCTGAACTAGCCGTTACAACTGTTGTGTCAGTAACTAAATTTTGAATATAGCAGTTTGGTAAAACCATTTCTTACCATACTTATAGGGTTTTTACTTTTGGATAATCATAATTCTTTTCTTATCTTAAAAGATTTCTTCTCTCTCAAGATTATTATTATCCATTTGTATCTCTCTCAAACCCTAAAGTCATCTTTATAAAAACCCAATTGGCACTCACAAACTTTCAATTCACTCATAAACGTTCACACTTTTGATCATTAATCATGGCTAAATTGGAATTTGTTAAGACTCATAATCAGGTGTCATTCTTGGAAAAAACAGAGGATGGTGAGGGTCCAAAATTTCATGAGATAGTGGACTTCTTGAACACTACTCACATTAGGTATGCTTTCACTTATAATCCTACTTTATATGTCTCTCAAATCACAAAGTTTTGGCAGACTGCAACTGTCCAAACTAGTGAGAATGGAGACACAGAGATACATGCAACAGTGGATGGCAAGCAATTCATTGTTACTGAGAAGTCTGTTAGGAGACATCTCCAATTAGCAGACTCCAAGGGTATCCATGATTTTCCAAACACTGAAATTTGGCAAGAAATTGCTAGAATGTGGTATGACACATCTGATCATAAACTCACTTTTCAAAAAGGATGTTTCTCACCCCAATGGAGGTTTTTCATCCACACTCTCTTACATTGTTTGAGTCCAAAGAAAACATCATGGGAGCAATTCAGTAGCAATATTGCTATTGCTCTTATCTGCTTATCAACAAACAAGACTTTTAACTTTTCAAAATTCATCTTTGAGAGTATGGTAAACAATGCTAAAAGCAAATCAAAATTTTTGATGTATCCAAGATTTGTGCAACTATTTTTGAATAAAAGACAGAATGAGCTTAAAACTCATAAGAAAATCTTTCCAACACCATGTCCTGGCCCAAAACTTTTTAGCAATATGGCCATGGCATCAAGATTGTTTGATGGGGTTGTAAGACCTCTTTTTCCTGACATGTTGGAAAGAATACAAATTTTTCAGGGTGAAGGATCAGTAATTCCAACTGAGTCTCAACAGACACCCATTGTGGTACCATCTATCTCCCATATACCTATTGTATCCCACACCTATAGGAGGAAAACCAGAAAGGAAATTGTGGTACCTCAACCTAGTTCTCCTACTCATACTATTGTAGCAGATGAGGCTGCTTATGGCAGTATAAGATGGGCTACCACTACTGTCTCAGGCTTAGATGCTGGACAGGATAGGGGTAACATCAATAAGACCCTCCCTATGGCAACATCTAATGTGCCAAGTCCTTCTGGATTTGACACATGTGGTGGAATCCCCAGCCAAATGGAACAAGTGGGTAGCTCAGGAGTAGTACCTAGTCCAACTAGGGAAGAAACTGAGTCTATGTCCAAAGATGCACCTCTCCCAGAAGGTAATACATCTGGAAGTGCTGAGGATAGTATGAAATTAAAGGAATTGATGGAATTATGTACCATCCTGTCTAACAAGGTCTCTAATCTGGAGGATGATCTTAAAAACACCAAGCAATTGTATGGGAAGATCTATTCAAATTTGGTGTCTAAGGTCAAGAGGCTTCAAGAAAAAGTTAAAAAGCTGAAGACACAGAGAAGAGCCAACCTTATTGATTCCTCAAGCTCTTCTGAATCTGATGATGATGACCTTGGTGATAATTCTTCCAAACAGGGGAGGAAGTGCACAAACTCAGGGGAGGAAGCTTGATTTTGATGCTAAAGATCAAGATACTGGTGGCACTGAGCAAGATATGGATCAAGATATGGGTTTTGATAATGAACAACAGGGTACTGCTGGGCTAGTTGACCAAATGATAGAAATGTCTAAGTAGATACAGGTAGCAGTACAAACAGCAGAGGAAGGATCAAGTACTGCTAGTCTCTCAGTTAGTACTGCTTAGCCAATTTATAGTATTGCTAATATTGTTCACACAAGCAGGGCAAAAGACAAAGGTAAAGCTCCTATGGTTGAAGATGAACTACAACCAAAGAAGGTAAAGCCAAGAACTCAAGCTCAAATTGAGTTTGATGCTGAAGTGGCAAGAAAAGTTCAGGAAGAGGAAGTTGCAAGTTTTATGGATGCTCAAAGATTGGAGAATGAAAGAAATGTTTCTGATGCACTTGTGGCTCAACAGTTTCATGAAGAACAAATTCAGATGATGATTGATGCAGATGAAGTTTTGCAAGAAAAAGTTCAACAACTCAGAGCTGATGAAACCTTATCTGTTGATGAAAGAGCAAAGCAACTGGCATAATTGATTAACTCAAAGATAGATGATGAGGCATTAAAGATTTAATGGAGTCAATCAAGAAAAATCAAAGCAAGAAGAAGTCTACAAGAAAACCAACAAGAGCTCTTGAGTAGATCTAATGAAAATGTATCTGAAGCATCAGGATAATTGGACAGCTGCTCAAGAATGTATCTGAAGCATCAGGATAATTGGACAGCTGCGCAAGAATGTATCTGAAGCATCAGGATAATTGGATAGCTGCTCAAGAATGTATCTGAAGCATCAGGATAATTGGACAGCTGCTCAACTTAAGGGTAGATCTAATGAAGAGATTGAAAGACTGTACTCTATTGCTTATAGAAAGCTTCAACATTTTGTTCCTATTGGTGAAGAAGAAGAAGTCAGAGGAACAAAGAGAGCAGGTTCAACTTTAACTTCTGAGTCTTCAAAGAAACAAAAGACTATGTCAGAAGAACAGCTTGATGAAATGATGATGGTTGTTCCTGAAGCTTTAAATGTTGATCCCATTCAAGCAAAACATCCAATTCTGGATTGGGAAATTTACACTGATAGATTTGGAAAAGCATGGAAAATACTAAGAGTTGGTGGAGTCTCAGCTGTGTACAAGAGTTTTGCAGATCTGGTCAAAGCACTTGATAAAGAATATCTGGATTCCCTTTGGGATTTAGTCAAAGAAAAGTTCAAGACAACTGATGCAGACGATGTTAAAGACAAAGAACTTTTGGTAGAGTTGCAGAGGTTGTATAAACCAGATCCAAGTGATAGATATTGGAAGATTGAAGCTCACAATCTTGCATTTTGGAAGCTGTATGAATCAAGTGGAGTGCACCAGGTTTCTACAAAGTCAGGAAAGGATATTTTCATGATAGCTGGGAAGGAGTATCCTTTGAGTGCTGGTATACTCACTATGATGTTATCAGTGAAGCTCACAGTTGAAGAGGTTAATGAGATGGCTAAGATGTTGCTTCTTCAAATCATTGATCAGTGTGAAAGAGAGATGAAAGCTGCAAGACAGAAAAAGCAGTTAAGTGTTTGGAAGAATCCCCCCATCATCAAGGTTGAAGTTTAATTGAAGAAACTTGTGGATTTGCAGAGAAATCACAAGTTTAGGGGATGATTGTTGGGAATTAAACCTCACAGTTTGTACTGCCAAGCTTAAAGTTCCCACTTCTGAAGAATTACACTAGCAGTACTAACTAGGTTAGTACTGCCAGTACAAACACTTTGTACTGCTTATGTTTTGAAGACAGAAGAAAACGTGTGAGGCGATAAGTATGGAATAGATTTGGTGTATATCTTATATAGTTAGAGTTATACGAATATTGTGTATATTTATACTTATCTTGTAAAGGACTCCTTGTTCTATAAAAGGAGATCCTATGGTTAGGTTTTATATATCTCATTCATATCCTTAGCCGTGAATTGTTTTTTAGCTTCAAGGTTGTAAACCCTAGTGATATCTTAGATCACTCGTATTATTATCAATAATATTGAAGCGTTTGGTTGATTAATCTCATTGTTCATTCACTGTTTCATACATACATTCATACATCACATATACATAATCTTCTAAGTGTTTAGTAGTAAATTCCGCGTGCTACTTTACATAAACTCAAAGTATCTCTAACACAAGGCGTGTGTTTAGATCCTATCAAGTTTGTTTTTTTTTATTTTACAAGGAATCATAAGATTCTTAAGGTTAAAGAAAACTAACAATCAAGCGTTTTCTACCCAAAACCCACGCTTGGTTTTCCCACACACACACACTTTTCTGTGTTTTACATCTTGACACACACAATATACGATCCCTATGTCTCTTTATATACTAGAAACATTAGGGTTACAAAGGGATAAGAATAAAATAAATCTTCCTAACATATAGAATATATCCTGTATCTTCTTATAATTGAAGATTTCTCCTTTGTCACTTTAGGTCCTTCAAGCTTCATTCTTCTTTCATTGTTGTTCATTTAGTTTTGTATTTATCAACTCATAAAATTCCCAACAAGCTTCCCCTAGTTGATAATTACAAAACCTTCGTCTTGATCTTCCATGAATGAAACAATATTCCCCTTAAGCTTACCTCGTGAACTTAAAATAACATATACCACCAAGGATCTTCAAGTTGCAAAACATGTAAATACTTCTTCCCCTTTTTTTATTATCCACTAGGGGATGCTAAGTAGATGCAACTTTGATCTTCTCAACCACGAACCAATATTACACTTCCAATCCAGCCATCCAAAGTCTCGAATTACCCTCCATTAAGTACACCAAAATGCTTACTAAAAATGAACTCAAGACAATAGAAACTTAAACTAGCAGTAGTAATATCAACTCACAATAGCAAAAACCTTCCCCTCGAATGGTGCATGTAAATGATTAAACACCCTTTAATATACTTCCCCTGAAGTCCAAGTGTTAAACACTTAGAAGAGTTTGGTTTGATTTCAAAGTTAAAAATATTCGTTCATGTTACACTTACTGTTTGAACTTTGATGATGATTGCTGATTGGTAAAGGTAGTTATCTTGTTCAGGGGAGGATTACTATGGATACTTTTACATGGTTTCTACTAGTTATTCTAAGAACTATTCTTCATATTACTATTGCTTGGTCACAAATATTATTGTAGTCATTTTTAATTAGTATTCATGTTGCTATGTTCGTTCATAGATGGTACTACATGGTGTTTGTTTCTATGGTGGTTAGTTATTCGATAAGTTCTTATGGTTACTACATGCATCATTCGAGGGGAAGGTTTTTACATCTGCTATTTATTATTATTACTAACAGTTTGGGATTCTATTGTCTTGAGTTCATTTATAGTAAGCTTTTTGGTGTTCTTAATGGTGGGTAATTCGAGACATTGGAAGACCGGATTGGAAGTATGATAGTGGTTCATGGTTGTGAAGATCAAAGTTGTATTTACTTAGCGTCTCCTAGTGGATTATGACAAAAAGGGGAAGAAGTACTTAGAAGCTGCAACTTGAAGATCCTTGGTGATGTTGCATGATTAAGGGGAAGTCGTTATCTTTCATATATATTAGCTTCAGGGGAAGTTCGTGATTATTTGGTTTTGTCATTATCAACTAGGAGAAGATTGTTGGAAATTACAATTGAGTTGATAAGACAAAACAATGAAAGATGAAGGACTAAAGAAGACAAAGGATGAAACTTCAAAAGAAATAAAAGATTACAACAAATCTTTTATTATTCTAGGAATATCCTTTGTAAACCCTAGGTATCTCTATTATATAAAGAGATATAGGGAATTAGTTTTAGTGTGTCAAAGATGTAAACACTAAACACGTGTGTGTGTATCCTAGGCGTATGAGTCTTGTGTAAACGCCTAGGATAGTAGTTTGGTTTAAGCCCCAAGGATCTTTATGATTCATGTTAGATTAGGTAACCATACTACACTTGATCACGTAGTATTGGGGCTGTTGGTGTTTGTAATTGTAGTGTTAGAGGAGATGATGACGAAGAACCTTATTGATAATAATAATATTCTTTATGTTATTCCGCTGTACTTATTATTATCATTGTGCTTATTGTTTATCCTAGATCAAGGTCTAAACAACCTAGAGTCCAAAACGGTCAAAGAACTTATTAGATGGCGTGTGCATAAAGTTCTATCATTTTGTTCACTCGGAAGCGGTGTACCGGGCAACTGAATTACCGAGAGGCGAAAGGATGGATGCTTACAAGAGGGAGTCTCACTCCAAATCTTATAATGACAGGACCCCGCGAGTTCCTTTCGGAGGAGATCGCTGTCAAAACAATCCCAAAAATGAATATAAGCCTCGTAGAAATGATCATTATGCCCCCTATGTTCCCGCCAGATATGACAACACTTACCGAACAGACCACGGCCTTAATGATGTCTGCAGGAACGATACAAAACCAATAGACTTGAACTCTTTGACTAAAGCCCCAAAAGAAATCTTGGCCACCGAACATCAGCTGAAAATACCACACCCCCCCCCCCCACCAATAAACGGAAAACCCGCAAGAGAAAACTTAGACAAGTACTGTGATTACCACGGAGAGAAGGGGCACCTTACGAATGACTGCTGGCACCTAAAAGAGCAGTTGAGAATAGCGGTCGAAACAAGCAAGTTAGACCATCTATTGAAAGATGTCTAGCAAAGAGGAAGAGCACCACCAAGAGGTGACAACCATGCTAACAAGGATAAGGTCATTAACATGATCCGAAGTCATGAAACCGCGCAGAAATGCAAAGCCATAGACCCAAAAGAGGATTGGATGAATGTTCCGATCAGCTTCCCTCCTATTCTACCAGGTGATGTTTCCGATGAACCATTAATAATCGAAGCTGAAGTGGAAGGTTATACGGTGCGGAGGATATATGTAGACCAAGGTGCTTCGGTGGAAGTAATGTATGAACATTGTTTCAAAAATTTGTGCACCTCCATCAAATCCAGACTGAAAGATACCAATACACCTTTGGTGGGATTCTCAGGAGGATCCATCAAGCCATTGGGAAAAATAGAATTGGATGTTTGTTTTGGAAGCGAGGGACTGTTTCGCAAGACTGTTATGAAATTCGCCGTGGTGAGATCCCTTTCTCCCTACAACATCATATTAGGCCGGTCCGGATTGAGAAAACTACGGGCAATTCCATCAACTATTCATTCGATGATGAAATTTCCTACTCCGAGGGGCATAGCAACATTGGTCACCCGGTCGGTCATCATCTTGGAATGCCGCAAGCTGGAAGAAAAACAGATGTTAGAAAAGAAAGCAAGGACAGAAGAACCCCATAATGCCGAGATAACTGAAGAACTAGCAGGGAAGACAGAGGAAATCATGGTATACTCGGCGTATCCGGAGCAAATAGTGACCATCGGAGGAAATATCTCCAAAGAATGTAGAAGGCAGTTGATTACGTTGCTCAAAAATAGTCAAGACGTGTTCGCTTGGGAACCAGCAGATATGACGGGAGTACCAAGACGAATCACAGAGCACCGGCTCAATGTCAACGTTCAAGATAAACCGATAGCCCAAAAGAAACGGACCTTTTCAGCAGAAAAGAACCAAGCAATTGCCAGGGAAGTAGAAGAGTGGTTAAAGGCCGGAATAGTCCGACCGGTGCAATACCCCACCTGGATCTCAAACCCAGTGTTAGTAAAAAAGCCAGATGATAGCTGGAGGATGTGCATCGATTTCAAGAATGTTAACTCATCCTGCTTAAAAGAATACTAACCACTGCCCAAAATCGACTGGAAAATTGAATCGATCATGGGATTCCGATACAAGTGCTTCCTTGATGCATACAAGGGATATCATCAAATACAGATGGCCAAAGAAGACGAAGAAAAAACAGCCTTCTATACTGAGCATGGGACTTACTGCTACACCAAAGATGCCATTCAGACTGAAAAATGCCGGAGCAACGTATCAACGACTGGTAGACTCGGCATTCCGAACGCAAATTGGTAGAATGTTGGGTTTATTGATTTGATGATACAAAACATGAAGAATGAAACATGAAGGACTGAAAGTGACAAGAAGGAATTCTACAAAAGATGGAGTTTTCTACAAGACATTCCTTATTGTATTATGTAAACCCTAATGTCTCTATTATATAAATAGACATAGGGTACAGGTTTTAGAATTAAGTCTTCCACAATGTAGTCGATTACTAAAGGGGTGTGTGTGTGTCTAGGGCGTAGATTATAAATGCCTAGACTATGGTTTATGTTAGTTAGCTTTTAAGATCGATTTGATCCTTGTTATAGTTTAGATAACACGTTTAATAAATTGAAAGCAAAGTTAGGAAAAACCTTGTGTCAATAACATTGAATTGTTTTAATTCCGCTGCGTACATATGTTTGTCTTTGTTATTGTTTAACCCTAGATGCTCAAAACGATCCAAGGAGTCTAACAAACTCCACAATTGGTATTAGAGCTTGTGATCTAGAAGCTGTGATCAAGAAGAACTTGTGTTAACTCAGATCTGTTCAACAACTACTGAAGACATGGAATCTGAATCAACACACATGGTTACTGCATCTAAGGTGCCCATGCTCAAGCCTGGAGAGTATGAGCTTTGGAGGATGAGAATACAGTGATACATCAATATGCTGGACTATTCTATGTGGTAGGTCATTCTGAATGGTGATTCTTTACCAATAAAAGGTGCTGATGGGAAACCTGTACCCATTAAATCTAATGATGACAAGACTCAAAGAAGATTGGAGATCAAGACTCATAATATTCTTATGATGGGGATACCTAATGAGTATTAGTTGAGCTTTAGTCACATTGAGGATGCTAAGTTTCTAATGGAGGCTATTGAGCTAAGATTTGGTGGGAATGAAGCAACCAAAAAGTCAAGGAAAAATCTTCTAAAGTATCAATTTGAGAACTTTGTTGCTTTAAGTTCTTAAAATCTTGATGCTACTTATGACAGACTTCAAAAGTTTATAAGTCAACTAGCACTTATGAAGGTTCCAGTTCCTCAAGAAGATATCAATCTTAAGTTTCTAAGAAGTTTGTCATCAGAATGGAGTATGCACACTGTGGTTTGGAGAAACAAAGCTGATCTGGATATAATGAGTTTGGATGATTTATACAACAACCTGAAAGTGTATGAATCTGAAGTTAAAGGGTCATCTGGTTCATCTTCAAGTACACAAAACCTAGATTTTGTGTCCTCCAACAACAATAGTTCTAGCAGCTCTCAGGAAACTTATACTACTGCTCATGGAGTTTCTGCTGTTAGCACTCATGTTTCTGCTGCTGGTTCTATAAACAATGATAACATCAGTGATGCTGCTATCTGTGCTTTCTTGGCTGATCTTACTACCAGCACTCAAGTTATGCATCAGGATATGGAACAAATTGATCATGATGATCTTGAAGAATATGATTTGAAATGGCAAATGGCTATGCTGACAATGAGGGCAAGAAGATTCTTGAAGAAGACTGGTAGACAGCTCAAGTATAATAAACAGAACAACATAGGATTTGAAAAGTCCGAGATAGAATGCTACAATTGTTAGAGGAAGGGTCACTTTGCAAAAGAATGCAGAGCACCAAAGAAGGCTGCTAATGAGGAATCAAAGAACTCTACAGCTTTGGTGTCTTGTGATGGTTTGGGTGACTATGATTGGAGTGATCAAGCAGAAGAAGGACCAAACTTTGCTCTCATGGCTTACTCTACTTCATCATCCAGTTCTAATTCTGAGGTATCTAATGATTCTAGTTGTTCATATAAATATTGTTTAGATACTGTAGAAGAGCTTAAGTCTAGGAATGAAAGTTTAAGAGCAGAGGTTGAGAAGTTAAAACTAGATAACTTAGGTTATAAAGTTGGTATAAAAAATGTAGAGCAAAGGCTTGAATTTTTTAAACAAAATGAGATAGAGTATGTTGATAAGATTCATATTTTAGAAGGTGAGCTTTTTCTTAAAAACAGTGAGATTAATATACTTAATAAAAAGCTAGAACAGGTTGAACAAGAAAAAGATGCAGCTTTGGCTGAAAAAGAAAAACATGTAGTTAGAGTTGAGAAACAGCAGTTTGCATCTGATATGGTGAGCAAGTCTATTGAGAGTCACTTAATGAGGAGAGGAAGTGGTATAGGTTATAATGAAATGGCTCCTCCAGTTAAGAGTGCTTTTGCACCCCCTGTATTAAAATTGTCTTTTATAAGTGAGCTTGATAGCAAACCTGTAGGTGAGTCTAGTGAGGCTAGTAAAGAAAAACCTAAGGTAGAAAAGAAGTATTATGATGCACCAATCATTGAAGATTGGATTTCGGACAGTGATGAGGAATAGATTGAGTCAACACCAGAGATTAACAAGGAAGCAATTCCTAAAACAGTTGAGTCTAAAGTCAAACAGGTTAAGTTTGTCAAACCTGTGTTTGGTGATAAGATTTCTAGGAAATTTGTTGAATTTAATGAGTAGCCTAGTGAACAACTTAGAAAGAACAGGCCTAGAGGAAACCAAAGAAACTAGAACAACCTAATTTCTCAAAAGTTAGGTAGTAATTTTAAGTTGGTTAAAAAGGCTTGTTATAATTGTGGTAGTTTTGAGCATTTGCAAGATGAATGTTATTACTATCAAAAACCTGTGTGGAACAACACAAAAAGGGTGAACTACAAAAAATTTTCAAAGAATACTCACCCTCGTACTTATAAAAACATGGTTCCAAAGGCAATATTGATGAGGTCTGGTGCTACTAGATCAATTAGTACTGCTTACACAAATAAAACAGTGAATGATGCTAAAACAATGTCTTATTTTTCAAAAGGAGCACATTCAACTGCTACAAGGCCTTTTCAAAAGAACCGAGCAGTTTCTACTGGTAAGGCAAAAACAGTTTCTACTGCTAATGCAAAATTAGTTTCTACTGCTAATGCAAAAGTGGTTTCTACTATTGAGCCAAAAGTAATAACTGACACTGTTGTGGGCAATCATTTTTATGCTGTAGAGGCCTCAGCTTGTTGGATCTGGAAACCAAAAATTAAAGTTTTAGATCATGTTTACAGAAATAGCAGTGCATCAATGGATTTGAAGAGATTTGACTATGTTGATACACAAGGCAGATCCAAGTCAGTGATGGCTTGGGTCCCCAAGAGAAACTAATTTTCTTACTTTATGTGCAGGGCAATCTACAGGTGGAATTAAAAGATAAATGAATATTTGACAGTGGTTGCTCAGGGCACATGACAGGAAACATGTCCTACCTTGAAGATTTTGAAGCTATTGATGGTAGATATGTTGCCTTTGGGGATGATCCTAAAGGAGGGAAAATCACTGGGAAAGGTACAATTAGAACAGGAAAATTAGATTTTGAAAATGTGTACTTTGTAAAAGAGCTTAAGTTCAATCTTTTTAGTATCTCACAAATGTGTGACAAAAAGAACAATGTTCTCTTCACTGACATTGAATGTCTTGTCTTATCTCCTGATTTTAAGTTGCCTGATGATAAATTTGTGCTACTTAGAAAACAGTGTTAATTTAAAGAATATGGTTCCCAAAAGAGATTTAACTTGCCTGTTTGCAAAGGCCACATCTGATGAATCTAAGCTTTGGCATAGAAGACTTGGTCATTTAAATTTCAAAGCTATAAATAAATTGGTTAAGGGGAATCTTGTGAGAGGGTTACCTTCAAAGTTTTTGAAAATTCTAAAACCTGTGTTGCTTGTCAGAAGGGAAAACAACACAGAGCTTCTTGTAAGTCCAAAGCTGTGAACTCTATTTCTGAGCCTTTATATATGTTGCATATGGAAAAGTTTGAATAAGAAGATGTACTGCCTAGTTGTCACAGATGAATATAGTAGGTTCACTTGGGTTTTCTTTTTAGCAACTAAGGATGAGACTTGTGTCATCCTTAAGGCTTTCATAACTAGAGTAGAAAACCTAGTAAATCATAAAGTTAAGGTGATAAGATGTGACAATGGAACTGAGTTTAAGAATAGTGATATGAACCAGTTTTGTGTGCAAAAAGGTATTATGAGACAGTTTAGTGTAGCTAGAACTCCTCAACAAAATGGTGTTGCTGAGAGGAGAAATAGGACACTAATTGAGGCTACTAGAACTATGTTGTCTGATTCAAAATTACCTACTACTTTTTGGGCTGAAGCAGTCAATACTGCTAGTTTTGTGCAAAATAGGAGTAAAGTAGTTAAGCCTTATAACAAGACCCCTTATGAACTTTTACATGGTAGAAAACCTATGTTAGATTTCTTAAAACCATTTGGGTGCCTGTTACTATCTTGAATACCATTGATCACCTAGGCAAGTTTGATGAGAAGGCTGATGAAGGTTTCTTTGTTGGATACTCAACCCATAGCAAAGCTTTTAGGGTGTTCAATAAAAGAACTAGGCATGTGGAAGAGAACTTGCATATTAGGTTTAGTGAGAGTACACCTAATGTTGCAGGAAGTGGACCTGACTGGCTGTTTGATATTGATTCAGTAACCAAAAGCATGAATTATGAGCCAGTGATTTCAGGTACAACTAATGATTCTGCAGGTACAAAAGCTGATTCTAATGCAGGTACACAAGCTAATAAGGTGAATGAACTTGCAAAGGAGTATATTTTGCTGCACAAATGGAAGACTGATCCAACTTTCACAGCCATAGAAAAAGAGAAAAAGAGTTCACAAGAAGATAATGCTGTTCATGAAGAACCAATAGGAGACAAAGAAGGTAGTGCTAAACCTTCTGATGCTGAAAAGGTGGTTAATGAAGGACCACAAACTGTTGATGAAGTGCAGAATAATGGATCAGCAAATGTTGAAAAAGAAGGAAATTACACTGGCAGCAGTAACTCAATTCCTACTGCTAAGCCAAAAGTTACTACTGCTAAGTATGGTGTTTCTATTGCTACACCAAAATTTCCTACTGTTGACAAAGAAGGAAGATCTTTTGCTGATGATGACTACCCTGATGATCAAAATATGCCTTATTTGGAAGAAATATATTCTGCTACTGATGATGAAGTTCTTGATGATGAGATATTTGGAGCAGAGGCTGATCTCAACAACATGGATCTCACAATTTATGTCAGTCCTATTCCAATTACCAGAATTTACACAAATCATCCTAAGGAACGAATTATTGGAGAGCCAACTTCATCTGTTCAAACAAGAAGTATGACAAAAGGTTTGAGAGATTTAGTGGACAAAAGTTTCTTTGCAAGGTCTCTTCATCAAAGAAACAGTCACAAAGATCTTCAAAACAGTTTGTTTGCTTGTTTTCTGTCACAAGAAGAACCCAAGAATGTTATAAAGCACTACAAGATCCAA